>CABHPH010162665.1:2570-32360 GCA_902168325.1 Peromyscus nudipes
TTCCAAGGAGAAAAGCCCCTCCCCCTCCTCTCCCCCCACCCCCCACCCCCACCCAACCCTCCCACTCACTTGCTCTCATTCTTACTCCCACGCTCCCACTCACTCTCTCTCCCTACACACGGCTCCAGCTTCTTCCTTCTCTGATTGCTCTCTCTTGCAAAGCTACACGTTAGGCTGTGTCTTCCTTTGATTACTCATATGCATATATTTTTGTTACTTCAAATTGGTTGATCTTTTGAAGGTAGGAGTCACTCATTTTACTTCTGCTTTAAACTCATAGTGTCAAGTACATTAAAGAAATCAAAGTCATTTTTGACTGATCAATACACTACATCTTTGGCTTTGATGTTGTCTAACACAATGTCACTGAACTGTTAGTAGTATTTGGAATAGTGCTATGAAAGAGATCACTTTTCAATTACAATATTACTATAATTATCACTTTTTTAAAAAAAATGTAGAAAAGTCTAGTTTGTTTAAAATAGTACTTTCTAGCAGTTGGATGAAGAAGTTCATCATGGATTCTAAACTCGATTTCTATTTCTTGGCTATAACACTTTCTGGGCCACTCAGATGGAGTGTGCTATTTTGGTATGTCTTTGGATTTATATTACAAGTAGTCTACTGTTTTCAGTGCCTGGGCCATCTGAAATAAGGAAAATTCTTCTTTGGTGTTGCAGGCAGTTAGTGACTGGATGGGTCTAGCCAGCCAAGAAAGCAGTGTTGGTGTTTCCATAATGCCAAGCATGAAACAAAGATGTGAGAACCTGACCTGGAAGGTGATCCCCAAATAATAACCGTCTTGAACCTCACTTGAATATAATCCAAATAGCAGTGAGATGTATCCCTAAGCCCCTATCTTTCTTTATAAACTTTCTCTTTATTTTTATCACTGTTGTTTTTAATACCCTTTGGGTTTTCCTAGTTCCTAGTTTAAATTGAACGTGCCAGAAAAACACCACACACACTGCCACCATACTTATGGTTTAACCAGAAGTAGTAAGCAGTGGAAATATCAAGACACCATAATTAAAGTCTGTCAACTTACAATTCCTGTAAGATACACACAAGGCAGTAGCCAACGTGGCCTTGACATAGACTGAGTGTAAGGCCCTTGGTTAAGGTTTTGGGAAGCACATACATATGGAGAGAGAGAAGGAGAGAGAGGGAGTCAGGGAAGAGAAAAAGAAGAAATACAGCTACGTATTTGGGGATGATTGAAAGGAATCCATTAGCTACTAATATCAGTGCTTTTCCTTTCAAAAGTTTTTGGCTAGTGTCAGGTAGAAATGGAGTTTCATTCCATGCCTCTGTCCAGTATCTTAAAGATTATCATAAAAATAATTTCAAAATGTACAGTCAGGGCCTGGAGAGATGGCTCACTGGGAGCACTTGCTGCTCTTCAAAGAGGACCCAAGCTTAGTTGTCAGCATGCACATTAAGCAGTTTCCAACTTCCTGTCCAGCTCCAGAATAGCTGATGCCCTCTATTGCCCTCTACAGGCACCTGCATTCAAGTATACAACCCTACTCTCTCTGTCTCTGTCTCTGTCTCTCAAAAGCAATAATTTTTTTTTTTTTTTTTTTTACAAAAGGTATGATCAATGAGCTAGGGCATGGGAAATTTACAACCAAGATCGATTTGGGGTTAATTAAGGGTGACTCCAGGCAGATTTTCAGTATGGTCAATAAACCAGTGTTCACTGAGCAATTACTGTGCTGCCAGCATCCTGTTGTCTGTGACCCCAGTGACAGAGAATTTGGGTTCCAGAAACTACACCAGAAAGAACAGATTTAGGGAGAAAATGGCAAATTTTATTTCAGAACTGTTATGTATTAAGATCTGTTCTACAAAGCAATAAGATCGTCAGAGCCTGGAGAAACCCTTAGGAGGAAGATGGGTGTTAAGTTACTCTGTAAAGGTAGATGAAATCTGGGGGGGGGGGGTGAGGTGCTGATAGAGCCACACATGGCAGTTGTTAGGTGGATGGGGTGAAACTAAGCAGCCGCAGTGAGTCCAGAGCCAGCATCAGGAGTGTGTGAACCACTGTCTCGCAAGGCTCTGTGCTCGTCGGGGCTCTGTTGTTCTGCTGGACTTTCGATGTCCCCAAACAGCACATGTGTTAAAGACTTGGCCTCTGTGGTGGTGGCATTTTAAAGCGAAAGTGGGACCCACAAGAGGACCTTAGGATATTGAACCACCCTCTTAAATAGTTAAATGGGATTATCACACACACACACACACACACACACACACACACACACATCTTTTTGCATTCCGGCTGGTAAGGGGAGTATTTTTTTTTTCCCCAGCACACACTCCTTCCATATGTTTCCTGCTCCAGGGGCCAAAAGCACTGAGAATGCTTGACGACACAGACTGGCACCTGGGGAATCATGAGCCAAAGGAAGCTTTTTCTTTTTGCAAGTTTATAATTGCAAATATTTTGTGACAGTAACGGTAGGCTGACCAATATAGAAGGCAGGTAGCATATTGGGATCATTGCTCTAACTATGAGTCATGGTGATATGGAGAAGTCTTTGGGTGACATTAAGAGATTGTAAGGAAAGAAAAAGAAAAAGCCTAAAATTTAGTGAGTTGAGATTCCTGGGTGACTCTGCTTGGGCCACAGGAGATTAGAATGTTAAGAATATGGGCAGTAAAGACTGTACTCGTGCTGTTTACAATTAAATGAGGCTTCTACTAGGAGCTAGATTAGAGTGTCACTCTGGTCGCACCATAGCAATGTTGGGCAGCATCTTGGTCATTTGTTCGTGACCAAGTTTATCTGACAGCAAAAAATGTCAAGGCAGTAAAACATCTGGCTGTGGCATGGATATTACTGAGGGCTGTGGCCAAATTTCCTTGTGACAATTGGGAACAAGGAACAGAGCAGGACATTTGGAAATTTTGCAGACTCGCCAAGTCTTATACAGTTGCAGCCATGGAGGGTGCAGTTGTTAGTACCAATTAACAGCAGCCAAGTGCTTCAGACAGAAAACATTAGGAAAGACACCTGGAGGCCATCCTAGAAATGTTCCCAGCACTAAGGTTCGTCAGAGGTTTCCTAGTACAGAAATGCAAACCTGTGCCATAGAATTTACAGGGTAGAACTGTTTGAAGAAAAAAAATAAAAGCCCCAGGGTGCCCCACATGCCCAGGACTGTTTGTTTCTCTAAGGCCTATGTTTCCCTTGTTGAGTAGGCAAGACAGTTAGAGGCTACTAAGTCATCATTTAAGAAGGCCCAGCTACAAGTGGCATCTCCTGGCACTGTCCAAGTCACGAGAGTTTGCAGTCATGAAAAATGCAAGATTTTGGGGGGGGTCTTCCAAAAGAAGCTTCCAGAGGGACACATGGATGTCAGGAAATATGCTGTCATATCAGAATCGCTGCAAGCTGCCAAAGCTGCCGTGGAGACCCTGGGAAGGAAAAGGTAACAGAAAGAAACACACGATGCTCACAAAGGAAAGTACAGACAACAGGCCAAACAATCTCAAGCCAGTTGAATGTGCTCTGTCTCCAGGGCGGTAAAACAGAGCTACCCGAGCCTTTGGGAGCTCAGATCTGCCACAGTGCGTCCAGATGCCAGACATGGAGCTTTAGAACGTAGTATGCCTTCCTCTGTTTTGGTCTTGCTCTGAGCTAATCCCATTCTTCCCGTTCACACTGTGCTGTCATTGGCTTTTATAAGCTTTCAGCTTTCTTCTGTATCTTCACAAGGGCCCTCCGCTGAGTCCCCTGGGGTCTCAGACAGATGACAGTTGGACAGTTGAGAGATGTTGGAGCATTTAGTAGTTGGGTAACTCTTGGAGATGTGATGAATGCACGTTGCATTGTAATGTGGACATGAACTTCTGGGGTTAGGGGGACACACTAGGTTGAGAGGCCCCCAATTCTCACCTGTTGAAAGCTTGGTGCCCAAGTGGCACTGCTAGGGCAGAGTAGAACGTTTGAGAGGTAAGGCCTCTCTAGTAGGTTCCTAAGTCATTGGGGGTGTACTTTCCCAAGGCACTGTGTTTCTCCAGAACTTAAGTCATGCTGCATTTTGCTGCCTAGTCGATGAAACAGGCAGTTTCTTTGGCCACCAGCCCCTCCAGGAACTGCTGCCTTGAAACAGGACAAAAGCAAAGGCTCTTGATCATGAACTGGAACCTTCAGATCTATGACCCCAAATAACCTTCTTCTTTTTACCCATTAAGCATCTGCATTTTGTATAGTGATGGGACACTAGCTGTACTGGTGGTTTCAAGTCTAGAAATTAATAACTTTATCTTTGAGTCTGGGCTTTGTAAGTCAAGTTGCATGATGCAATGGGGCATGTATGTAAGGAAAAGAATCACCTAGATAGTCTTGCCTCTCTAGTCGGGTGCTACATACATTCATAATGTTTCAAGCTTAAACTTGTAGTGAATTCATTGTGTGGGGAGGTAGCAATGACCCAATACAATACAGATGTTTTCTATTTTAAACTGAGTAGGGGAAGAGAAAGGAAAAGGCTGAAAAGCTTTGAGAGGCTGTGTTACCGTTCAGTCTGCCCGTGCTAGTTAGAACAAAATCATTTCTAAGAGAAGAATAACAAGAAAAGCAAAGATTCTTTTACTTAGTCGAGCTGCTTCTTTATAGTAGCAAAACACTTAGAAAGAGATGGTGATGGAATTGAGAGCAAGGCAGCCCCAGGCTCTTTTCCTCCTATTTTTCCAGATTCATCCATAAACTAGCTACAGTGTGGGTTGTGTGTGTACATATCAACTCACATGTGTGTAATACATACGGAGCGATGAACAGCACAACAGAACATGTGTTTGCAGTGTCCCCACTGTCCTGGGAGGAATAGAATACCCAGACTTTGTGAGGTACATAGTAAGAGATTTCTGAATTGAATACTTTAGAATTTGAATTTAAAGCTGACATTGTAATATAACAATATAATCCAAAACTCATGCTAATAATTCGCAATTTTAGTTTTTTCTTACTTAGGACATTAAATAGCAAATAATAAGTTGCCCAGACAAATTGAGAAAGAAAGAAGGAAAAGCATTATTCTTAGCGGTAACTTTTAATGCATTTTGAGCAAAAGTACTTGAGTTTTTAATTTACTGTGGACTCTGAAACATGGAGCCAGTCAGGGGAGGGGGTGGGGTTGTTAGGACAGATTGTGCAAATGCAGTTCTGTTCCTGAGGTGGAGGGCAGGACTTTCCATGTTTGCCCTCCAAACTGGCAGAGGACCAGGACTCCAAGGGACATTGCTCTCTCCCCAAGTCTGCCCTTCTTGATGTCTGTCCAAAGACCGAGGACCGAAGAACAGAGGTTGAATGTGGAGGCTGAGTGGGCACTAGCTATTTTGATGAAAGTGGTATGTGAAGAGTCACTAGTGGGAAGGCAGATTTCAGAAGGCCAGAGAATGAGCAAAGAGAGGCTTAGTTCATCGAGGGGAATTTACACTGTCAGAAGCTGCCGGGAGGATGGACAGGTCCATAGAGAGGACATGCGCACCAAGCTTTCTACTCCGTATACAGTATGAAATGGGAAACGGGGAGATTGTTAGAAAAGAGAGCTCAGGCTGGAGGTATAGCTCAGTGGCAGAGCACATGCCTAGCATGCACAAGGCTTTAAGTTCCATTCCCACAAAACAAAAAGACACGTGAAAACCAAGACTAATACTTAAAATCTTGTGCAAAGCCGTCTATGCAGAGTAAAATGAACCTTCTAAAGTTTTTCCTCGCCGGGCGGTGGTGGCGCACACCTTTAATCCCAGCACTCGGGAGGCAGAGGCAGGCGGATCTCTGTGAGTTCGAGGCCAGCCTGGGCTACAGAGTGAGTTCCAGGAAAGGCGCAAAGCTACACAGAGAAACCCTGTCTCGAAAAACAAACAAAAAAAAAATTTCCTTTCTGATTTTTGTTTAGAATTTTCTTTGTCATTAAGGAAAATGCTGCCAAGTATGTCAATGAACACCCTAGCAGGCAGTTCTTGGCACTTTGGCATCTTTGGTCTTTTTTCCAAGTGTAGTTGTAGGCTGCCATACACTACCCACCCTCAGTCTTTCCTCAAGATCATATTGTATCCCATGATAGACATCTGCCTGTTGCTGCCTAGAAACAGGAATTTCATCTGTGACTTGAGAAATTTTCTCTTAACTCAAGGCCAACTGGCCCACGTGGGACTCAGCTCTACAACCATTGCTTCATTAGCAGCTAATGGGTGAAAGCTCAGGGCCAGAGAAAAGGGAAATTCCTGCCTTTATGATTTGAGGTTCAAGGTTAAGGCATTAGTCTAGAGAGTGAAATTGGCCTGCAGAAAACCCAAACACACTCTGCACTAATAAAAACACAAACTGCACATACCATGAGACATTTTTGAGTGATTATACCTAAAAACTAATACCATTTGTATGGAGCTTGTTAGATTTTTCAAATGTTTCCCAGAGTGTCATATTATAGCCTCCTACTCAGAACTAATTCCTGGATGAGGCTTTGCCTTTCATCAGGTTTGCTAAATCGGACCCGCAAAGCCAGAGCGGGAGCAACTTTGTTTCTATGAATTGCCAGCGCTGGCTGCCATGATCAGGAGGCTGTTTCTGCAGTGTGAACAAATGGGGATTTCATCTCAGCTGCAAGCCACTGAATTTGACACTCTTGACAAATGAATCAGCTTATTCACTCTGGTATAAGTGGTTGGAGCCAAAAGATTTGAAGAAAAAAACAGTGAGGGAATTGTTATTTACATCTGAGATATACCGGGAAACTCATTTTACATGCACAGTAATACTTGGCTCACAATTACTTGAAAAAAATCAGAGCAACAGGCATGGTAGGTCACACCTGTAATACCAGCACCTAGAATGTTGAGGCAGAGGGATCAGCAGTTGAAGGTCATCTTTAGACCCTATCTCAAAAAAAAAAAAAAAAAATCAGAGATCAGGAGAGCTGGCCCTTCGTCAGTACCTCTTGGTTAATAACCGGATTCAAGGGAAGAAGAGATCTCTGCCCTGTCCACACCCATCAGCGCCCTTTTCCTAACCAACAGCAATATCAGAGGCAATGATCTGGTCAATTCTACAGACCTCTTGAATTCCAGTAGTCTGTCCCAGAGTTCTTGCCAATTGCCATGTGACTCCAGGATGCCGGACTATTTCCTTCCCATAGTCGGTCCTATTCATTTCAAATTCAGGATAATTACATATTTGCTTATAAGTGGAAATATAAATATGCAAATAACACATACTTTTCAAATCCTATTGCACATGATTTATACAATACTATCAACAGAGAGGAAGGGAGCAAAGAATGGAGGGGGAGGGAAGGGAGGTTGGTTGGTTGTAGAACACCATCTTTGGATTTTCGTTAGTTATTCCAAATCTTATTTATTTATTTATTTATTTATAAATTTTTTTCATTTATTTTACACTCTATTCAAATATTTTCCACACCCCTCAAACATTCCCCTCTTTCCTCCTCCCGCCCCACCCCAGCCTCCCCTCCCAGCCCCCCACCCACCCACAAGAAGGCAAGGCCTCCCATGGGGAGGCACATCCAGTAGAGGTAAGTCTAAGCCCTTCCTCCTGGCTGTACGAGGTGTCCCATCATAGGCAAGGGCTCCAAAAAGCCCACTCATGCACCAGGGATGGATTCTGATCCTACCGCCAGGGGACACCCCCCCCCCCAAGCAGATCAAGCTACACAATTGTCTCGCCATGCAAAGGGCCTAGTCCAGATTTTCTAAAGAAGAATGTTTGGGGCAAGTCCAGGTATGTGTGAATTGTCGCTGATGTTTATCTCACCACCTGTGTCTCCCTAGCCATGGAATAAAGAACATTTTTAGCCAGGCGTGACAGTGCACTCCTTTAATCCCAACACTTGGAAGGTAGAGGCAGGTGAATCTCTGTGAGTCTGAGGCCAGCCTGGTCCACATAGCAAGTTCCAGGTCAGCCAGGGTCATCTCAAAAGAAGAACATTGGTGAGATTGTCTTTAGGAGCAGTGCCAAACCACAAAATCTCCTGCAAGTTTGGGGTTGTACAAGTGTGCCATTCATAAACCGCTATATAATTTTCCATGTTAATATAGAATTTATACTGCTAATCAATTAATGCTTTTAGTGTGGACCTCCTCAGACTTAAGAGAATCAAGGCCATTTTAAAGGACAATGCTAAGATGCCACTTTGCTTCCATCTCACCAGACTATGTCTTGGTGAGTGTATTTGACCTTGTCTATATTTCTGAAATCTCATTGGTCCCTGGCCCAGTGCCATGCTTATATGGATAAAGTCCACACAGTGCTCATAGAATGGGCTCAGCTTTTCTGACTTCACAGATCTTAGCATATAAATAGTTTCTATACAGAGAGCCTAAACAATTCAAAATTTTGTATGTACGAGAGAACAGGAATGAGAAGGAAAAAAAACACATGACTTCAGGCTTTGATATTCTGTATAATCTCCTATTTGAAGAGACAAGAAAATGAATGTCTGCTAATGAAGCATTCTTGAGAACACTGTTGTTTGTAGTAAGAAATATTAGCTTTCAGAATGGGGTGCCAAGTGCCAACCTTCCAGAGATGCTCACATCAAGATGTTCAATCAAACATCTCACCAAAGGATGGATGGAGAAGGGAGGGCAGAACAGACAGAAAAATCAGCGACCTTTGTCAAGCCGTCACTGTTGGTGCTCAGAATGAGAACATTCCCTGTTTTCTTTGCTAATTTTTTTTTCAAGTGCCATCAGACTGAGAACTGGGGGCATCTTGTTTGGTTTTGGGTAGAGAGTAATTACCATCTGCACCCCACAAATGTGAGTTAGACTGCACAGAAATAAGCCATCCAAGTCCATGACGAACGTCAAAATTGTAGACATAAGGAGCAGAGCAGAAAATTGTAGCGTGACAAAATAGCTACATTTAATTATGTGAAATTACATAGAATTTTCATCTTCTGTAGAGGTACTTTATTTAAACTTACATCTAAAGGCACGTCTTTTGGGTAATGCAACTTTCATTGGAACTGAGGCAGCTGATGGAATGGAGCAGGACTCTGACTTTACAATTTACATTACAGTTTGTAATGCTTAGCACTTTTTCAAAGTTCTAAGTCACCTCTGCTCTTTGTGAGAAAAAATGTTTAAAACTACAAGCCAGCTGATATCATTTTCTTTTACCCAACACTGCATGTTTCCCATGTTTCCCTGTGGAGGGCTTTTTGTTCTTTCCTGCAGAATAAATGTCAATCTTGGGTTCCAACATCTACTCAAAACTTTCACTTCTGGGGAACATCCTAAGAGAAGGTGTCCCTCCATATAAGGCATTGAGTGCTCCTGAAACTTCCCTTGGCAGCCCTGATAGCTGGGTCATTCCAGAAAAAGGGTCAATGTTGACCCAGTACTATTCTTATCAGGACAGCTGTTCTCTGTGGCCATATAGCTGCAGGATGGAAACATCAATGACATCAACTGCACAGCTCAGTGAGCATCATCACATATCAGCTCCCATGGTCCCATGCAGAGAAAAGCATCAGCGTGCTTTCTGTGATACAAGCTCTGGCTGTCTATCAACAGGACATTGATTGAACCAGGGACTGGGGCCTTAGGGTCATTCTGAGTCAAAATGTGACTTGGTTCTTTTCTCTAGGGATTAAAAGTAAAGTAATAAATAACTAAAGAAACACGGAAATAAGATTGAGTTGGGCATCAGAGAGAAGAAACAGAGAGTTGCTGCTTTCCCAGTGACATCTGCAAACAACAGGCTTCCTTGGAGTCTGGCCTTGGAATCAACCGACATTTCTCCCTGATTCAGAGCCACATTTCAAAGCAAATCAGAAAAGGCTCAGCCTACATAGGATAACTAAATAAATTTACAATAAATTAATGAAGAACTGCTTTAACTGGCACCATCTAAGACCCCTCTACACACTGTGGTTTTGCTCTTTGGGGCCACTCTAGCCCCCTGTCAAGCCAGGGGCTTGATATTTTCTACAAGTTAGACCCCCTCTTTTCTTTCCATCTGTATCCATGATGTATGATCTGTGTGCAAGAGCAAAAAATGTGTAAACGAATCTTAAAAGGTCTTATAATGAAAAAAACCCAGTGCCAAATATAGGGGTGAAAGCTGAAAGATCAGAGACCACTAGCTTAACTCTACGAGAGAGGGTTCCTGTTTCCTCACACCTTATATACCTTTCTGTGTCCTGCCACATTACTTCCTGGGATTAAAGGCGTATGTCACCACTGCCTGGTTCTGTTTCTCTCCTGTAGCCCAGTGTGGCTTTAAACTCACAGAGATCCTGATGGATCTCTGCCTCCCGAGTGATAGGGTTAAAGGTGTATGCCACCACAGCCTGACCTCTATGTCTAATTTAGTGGCTGGCTCTGTCCTCTGCCCCCCATGCAAGCTTTATTGAGGTACACAATATATCACCACAGACATGAACTCACCCAGTTCAGCTCACTTTCAGCTTCCAAGCCTTATGTAACAGAGGCTCCATTTTCCAGACTTACCTTATAATGGCTTTGTTAGCTGACTGATTCTTAATGATCATTTAAGAAATTTTGCTGGAGCAAAGAATACGCACTGGTCTGGTGGGTGTGAGTGCCCCGTTTGATGACAGAAAAGGTGATACTAAAGGAACAGAAAGGAATTCCTATTGCCAGCACCAACTGTTTTTCTTCTGCATAGAGTCTTCTAAAGGAGAACATGCCAGCCACACTTCTCCTTGACCTTCATTGATAGGTCTAGACAAAACACTTTCTTAAGATGAAACAACTACCTCTTTCAGAGAAAGTGACTTGACAAGCATACTGTGCGGAGACGCCATCTTTCCCCAGTTTCCCATATGCAATATACCTACATCTATTTCTGGTTCCAGCTGGAGGCCAGGACAAGGAGCCTGACCTAAGCCGAGCCCATTATTCTCACCCTGGGAAACTGGGAATTAGATAGACAAATACTGAGTCTGTTTGTGATGTGAAGCAAAGTAAGAAAGTCGTTCTTCAGGGAGCAGAGTGCGAGGCGATGAGTGACTTGAGAAGCATTCGGCAGAGGGTCGAGAATGAAGTTGGCTTTCAGTACAGAGGAAACATGGAGGACCCAAGACACGGAGGGAAAGCCAGAGAGGGAGAGAGCAGAAAGGCTACATGGTGAATTTCTGCTTTATCAGGCTTAACATTCTTCATAAAATTGGATTGTGTAGAACAAATTCCACCTTCCTTAAACCAACACGAGTGGATTTCTTGTCTTCACAGTGAAAAAGTTCACGTACTCGCCCATTTCTTCAAGTAAGAATGGGATG
Organism: Peromyscus nudipes; assembly: GCA_902168325.1. Taxonomy (NCBI): domain Eukaryota; kingdom Metazoa; phylum Chordata; class Mammalia; order Rodentia; family Cricetidae; genus Peromyscus; species Peromyscus nudipes. The sequence goes on from CABHPH010162665.1 coordinate 13,847, forward strand.
ACTAAACACCCCGTGTAAACATTGGGATGTTCATTTTAGTCACAGCTGACCCTCAGCTCTGAGACTGACTTGTCAACTTGCTTTATTTCATTCGAATCATAATCACCGTCACAGGAAGGCCCCATATTGCACACTTTGTCCATGGTGATGAATCTATCAGGATTTCTTCCTGCTGGGAATGGATGACGCAGGAGATGATGACAGCATCATGTGAAAAACGTGCTGCAGAGGCGCAGGCTCTTTAGACACGGCCTTGTTTAACGTTCACTTAACTCCAGGAAAGTTAGACTTACTACCTGGTAAACACAATCACGATACAGCCAAACCCAAGTCTAACCTCTGTAATTTGGAATTGAAGATCGAGGTCATCGGTTGCTCGTTGGCTGCATCATCAGGGCTACATTAGTAACCCTGAGTCTCCCTCTCAGAGCCCTGTCGTCTACTCCCACCCCCTACCCCTCCTCCCTTACCAGTTAGAAACCAGGGACACGGAAAGATTGGGCAGTTTATCAGTCTGGCTGAGAACACGGGTGGTTGAGACCTGACCTTTGGGCAGCACTCTGGCTCTGAGGTAAAATTTCCAGTGACAAGAATTTTTTTTTTTAAAGTAATTAGTACAGTCTTTTAACAAGACTATGGAGCCACACAGGCTTCTCTCCTCCCCTTCCTGAGGAGACACGATTGTTGACAATGGAGAAAAAGGTTGCTTTTTAAGCATAAATCCCATTGACAACATGGAGGAGCACACAAGGGTATGTATCAGAAGTCAAACAATGAGAAGTTTTTCGGGGAGGAAGTCCCAATCTGTGACGGAAAGGGAAGCACAGAACCAGGGAGAGGGACTGGGGGTGGGGGGTGTATTGTTCTGCCAAACCTCCTGGGAGGCTGATTGCATCACCGAGGGAAGGGATGAAGGGCAAAGAGAAGCAAGGTGTCTACCTGCCCTCTGGGTAGAGGAGCGAGTGGAGCCACAGGGTCAGGAAAGCCAAGTTCAGACAAATGATGAACCCCAAACCACGCCAAGCTCCACAGCTGTGCTCTAACGACCTAGCCTACTACCCTGCAGGGGAAGACTAGGATATTTTCTTCTGCCACAGCCCCAGAGGGAGTCCAAGGCTGGCTGCAAAGTATCTGTGAGAACAAATAAAAGACTTAGACAAAGTGAAGGGTGTGGTGGGAAAAGCCACGTCCCAAGAATCTTGAGACAAAAAAAAAAAAAAAAAAACACGATGTCTCTTAGCCGAAGTATTGCCCAAGGACCGGAGTCAGGGCTTCCTGACGTGAACTAGTTCAGAGAACGAGCTTCCTCCGCATTGAAAGGAACCTCCTGTGTGCTCCAGCGGAGTGACACCGTAAGTGGAAGTACAGCAAACGCCTACAAGCTCCCGTGGAGCTGCTGAGTCCCACACCGACAGCACAGCTGCCATTTTTGTCTGCTTGTTTGTTTTGTTTGGTTCATCAAGAACAGGAACTGAGAACCAATGTACAAGGAGCTACAGAAGACCCTGCTGGTAACTTCCTCCAGCAGAACAGACCTGCCCAGGACAAGGGACAACACCAAGAAGGATCCTGACAGCCTGAGTTCGATCCCTGGACCCCACTTAATGGAAGGAAAAAAAAAAAAAACCAACTCCCACAAGTCGTCCTTTGTTCCCCACAGGTATACTGTGGCACGTGATCCCCACCCCCAATTTAAGTATAATTAAATAAATAAATAAAAAATGATCCATGGTATCCAGCAGGCTTAGAATAGTGAGCCTGTGGTTGAACAGGTACTGACATCTGCCATGCCCTGTTGATTCTCCATTTACCCTTCAAATCCATCTCTACCCTGCCCAGCCCTGTTCCCAGAGGGGCTGGCATCAAGGGACAGAATCACCAGGCTCCATGGCTTCCATGTGCAGGCAGGTTAGGCCAATGGGAAGCACCATTGAGGAATTAGGAGGGGACTGGTGACATGAATCCTCTCCTCCCAGGCCGTTTCATCAGTTGTACCTTGTCTCTGAGGTCACATCTCATCTGGCAGCTCTTCCCTCTTCCAGGGTCCAGAAAAATCCCCCACTTCTGGCTTCAGGCTAAGGCGCTCATTCCTGGGTGACCCACCTTTCCATTCCAGTTCCTTTAACATGCTTATATCTTTATCAAAGCCCCTTTATTAAGCTCCATTCAATTAAAAACTATGAATGTGACCTTTTCTTTGTGCAACAATTGTGAAGAATCCACATTTGCATCTGAATAAAATGGGTTAAATGTACACAGCCCCTAGGTTAGTATTTGGAGAAGGTGAATTCTTCTCTTGAATTTTCCCTTCTGAGTCTATCTAGCAGAGCTCTTGTGTGTGCCTATATGCATATGAGAGAATATTTGAGAATAAGGAAACTGTTGTTTTATTTCCTATTTTTGAAATAATCACATGGGGAAAAAAAAAAGATTCCCTAGTGCTGGTGTTCACTGACAGTTCTTTTGAAGAACATGAAAGTTACGCCATGGTAATATTTGGCAATATTGGGTAAACTATACATGAGGAGGTACTTCATTCTATGAGTAACATGCATGCTAACAACTGAATTGTGTCTTAGTGTGTAATACTCATGATGTGTACCCTAGCATAGCTTCTGTGCTCTGATGATTCCTTTACAAGGAAAATCATAATAGTCACTGTAATCACAAGAAATAGTAGTCATAATTTAAAACACATATAATTTTGAATTCTGATTTTTTTCCACTTAAAGATACATAATGACCATGGTTTCTATGTTTCCACATAGTTTTGGTAATCGTTACTTGCAAATTCTGCATTGTATCTAACCATGTGACTACACCATGAATCACAGACCACTACTGTTCCATTTTTCTCCTAGGCAGTTTTCCCATAATCTATATGAAATTTTACTGTGTACAAAATAACATGAAACAAACTGAATAGGCCTGAGTTCTTTCATTAGGGGAATATGCTAAATTGGGTCTTAGTTTGCTCTAGGACCAAGCCAGCCTCTAGGAGAAAGGAGTCCTATGGAGAAGTCACTTCTCAGAGAAAAGGGAGCTGGGGCCTATGCTCAGCCTAGTAACAGTACCTGTGCCCCAGAGACAGAGGTTCTGATACAATAATTGACAAGCTACTTAATGGCCATGACATACAACTTTATGAGCGAATACCAGTGAGAGTTTGGGGGAACAATAGCTCACTACTGGGGAGCCATTTGTCTCCATGGGAAATGAATAGATTCTTCTATTCTAGAGAGCTCCATAAACCCAGTGAAAACTTGTGTCAATTAAGCTCACCCTGTAAGCAGCTTGGAGGGCAGCCTGGGGTATCACAACTACGGTGGTCTTTCTGGTCAGGAGCGACATGAGGTGTCTGTCTGTCCTCTGTAGCTGCAGACAGTGTATATTCTGCAGGCAGGCAGAACCACAGGGAGGCATGAACTCTGTTCGTGTTCTGATGGCGTGGTTTGAAATTCCCCCAAACAACTGTGGAAAAACCCTTGAGGAGTTAGCCAGCTTTGGGAACAGATCTCACTGGGGAGAACCTTGGGAAGCTAGCTAGCTGTTGGGATAGACATTTTTTTAAGTACTACTTATTGCTAACAATAGGATCTTAACTTCTCTCTGGGTGAATGAAGGCTGGGAAGATAAATTGTGCTTTCTAAGTTTTACACTAGGTGCCGGGAACACAGACCCTTCTTTGTTCTCTAACTTTTTGAATCTTCATTTAAGAAAATAAAGAAATTTGGGTGAGAATAAACATTCAGTTCAATGAAAGGAGGGTGAATCAGAGTTTACAAAGTTTATTAAAAAATTCATGCTAAACTGGCAACATTAACATTCTTTGTAAAACAAAATTTCCTAGGTCTGTGCTTGAATTCTCTGGCTAAGGTTAGTGACAGTACTAAGGTCTCAGGACTGCAGTAAGTGATGTCACAGGAACAGTAGCCAATCAACAAGGTCTCCAGAGGACAGCTGCTTTGCTCACTTCCCTGGGGGAGATGGCAGTATGCAGTACTCAAGCTCACAGCCTGAATTCACTTATATTATGGCTAAGACTCTCCACATTAGCACAGTATCTGCAGCTAATTTGTGTCACAGATACAAAAAGAAAAATTAAGCACGAGACAAAACTAATCCCAAGAGTGGAGGAGTTCCCCAAATGTTCCTTATTGAAAACACGTGGGCTTCCCTCTTCGGTTTCAATGTGTGCCGAATTACAGGGATGGTTGAATCAGGATGCTCTCAGTTGAAAGCTCCAGAAGGCTGACTTGAACGAAAGTAATGATGACTTATTACAAAAACCTCGAGCCGGGCGGTGGTGGCACACGCCTTTAATCCCAGCACTTGGGAGGCAGAGATAGGCGGATCTCTGTGAGTTCGAGTCCAGTCTGATCTGCAAAGTGAGATCCAGGAAAGGTGCAAAGCTACACAGAAAAACCCTGTCTCTGAAACCCGCCCCCCCAAAAAAACCTTGAAGTGACCCTCAGAGAATGTAAGCATGGAACACGGGAGGGTGACCCCGGCAGCAGAGGAGCCAGCCTGGAGTGTCACAGATGCCCCTTTGTCCTGTCACTGAAGTGTGACAGCTGCCACCTTGCCCAGCCTCTCATGTTCACTACAGTACAGGTTTCACCTCAAGGCAACTCACAGAAGAAAGAGTATACTTGGCTTATAGCTCCAGGGGGATATAAGTCTATGATCAGGGAGTGAAGGCAAGATGGCCGAAGCGGGAAGCTGAGGGCTCACAGCTTGAATCATAAGCAGGAAGCACAGAGGGCAAACTAGAAAGGGCTTGTCTTTAAAGTCTCAAACCCTGCCCCAATGCCATACTCTCTCCAGCAAGGCCACACCTCCTAAGCCTCCATAAACAGCATTACCAACCGGGGACCAGGTGCTCAAATGCCTAAGACAATGGGGGACATCTTATTCAAGCCACCACAAGCCTCTCACCAGAACACTTTTGAGTGAGCACTATAATCTATTTTGTCCACACACAAATGCACTTCTAACACATAGTGCTGTCTCAGAGCCCTTTAACAAATACAGTTCTAAATCTATCTGACAAAACAGACCGAAAGCATAGAGAAATAGTGCCCATCTCCTGGGAACTTCCAATGTAGCATCTCTGGGGGGACTGAAGGACGCTGTGGTTCAGCAGCTGATGGAGCCTGGTGCCGCACTGATGAGTTAGCCTGAACATGTGCTGTTCAAGTGGCACATCGTATCTCTATCATTTCTGTTTCAATAATATGTTATGGCTCACTGTATTTATAAATTTAGAGTCAGCAAAGATGGTGAGGCCATGTGGGTATGGGCTGTCCTCCTGGATGAATAGGGTCCTGGTACCTTGGCTTTTTGAGGGCTCAGTGGACATATCTTTTATTCACTAGGTCAATAAAAATACTATGTAAATTACCTTTACGCTTTGTATATAAGGTGCACATGAAATATAAACGAACACTGTGTTTCAACTTGTATTCCTTGCCCTAAGATATCTCCTGTTTATGTAAATATTTCAGTCTCCAAAAGTTTTGAAATCCAAAACACTTAGGGTCTCAGCATTCCAGATGAAAGACTAATAGCCTCATCATTCTGATGGAATTAGTGGCAAGTGCTGTGGACAAAAGACACAAGGTCAAAACATCATCTTGAACATGCACATGAAGCACAGGGAGTGAGGTGCTACTTGGGCACAGGCTTGCATTTCTGTGGAGAGCCGTTTCACTGCACTGCTGCATCTTTAAGATGGCGCTGACACCCTGTCTCTGCCTTCCCGCCGGCGGGACATTTAGACAAAGGCAGCTCCGTATTTGGGCTTTGGTATTCGATTACGGCTTGCTATGGCATGTGTACCTATCCTGGGATCCCACGTGGTGTGTGGTGGTCGGTGGAATGAGACCTATAAAGGCTGGGTACGGGTTCCCCCCTTTAGAGAAAAAGAGAAAGAGAAGAAAAAGAATAAAGTAATAAGACAAAGAACAAAGGCCCGAAATAAAACAACTTGAAGAAGAGCTCGGTGTTGCATCTCCTTGCTGGTCTAGGTAGTCGCGACACATTTCCACTCTTATTCAGCCAGGAACACACCAAGAACCTGACATGATTCTAGGCTATTCTAGGCTCTGTGGACCTATCAGCAGCAAGATCAAACTGCAGACCCTGCCCTTCCGAAACCCATAAGACTCCTGGGTCCGGAGGAACAGAATAAATTCAATGGTCAAGAAAATTTATTCCACCCTTGTGCCACCATCCCAGCCTTTGGTTTTACCCAAATTCCGAGGGCTGAACGCAGATCCTCATGCTTACCTCAAGCATGGCATAAACTGAGCTGTTCCCTGCCCCTAGCCCCAAGAAAATAATAATTCTCTTCATAGCCACTGACTCTGATGAGCGCTTTTAGTACAAACAGACCTCCATTGAGAAATTATAATTTTCAGCAAACTAGGGCCCTGGTACATTGTTTAATTAAAGCAGTGAGATATGATACACTAGTAATGAAGACCTTTGGCAATACTAGGAGCCAAAACATTCAATTTAGCAAAAGTATTCTCTTACCCCTAAAGAGAGAACCCAGGTAGTATTCACAGCCATTATGGAGCCCTTAGATGCACATGTCATGCTTACACTAAAATAACTTTACCATCATAGGATAAAATAAAATGAAAAAAAAATTATGAAAAAAATTAACTTTACATTCCACATTGGAATTTTCTATTTTCAGTTTTCTTTCTTTTTTGTTCTTCTTTGTTCCTCATTTTTGCAGTCTTATAATTCTAGTTTTCTATTTGAAAAATTCCAAGTCCATAAATTTACTGCCACAAAATCCCAGCTGACCCCATCTGTGAGCTTACACTCTAAAGATTTGGTAACTGCTTTACATTTCCGTTTTGGTTTCACAGTTACTAAGCTGGGTGCTTTATTATTTCCAAGAAGCTGGAATATTTGCTATAATTTAGGATGTGGTGAGAAAATTTGGTGCTTTTTCATATGTTTTCCTTTGGGAAGCATACGGTTCTTTTTCTTTGTGCCTTGGGATGTGATTAAATGCCTTAACTGCCATGCCCACTTTAGAGGTTTGCATTCTATGTGAAGACACACAATCTTCAGTATACAGATCTGTCGATCCACCCTTTGCCTTACCTAACAAAGTGAAAGTGGTGTATAAAGTTTTCTTCTGCCTGTCTTCTGTCCATACCTTCAGTACGTCTTTCTTTCTTTTTTAAAGTTCCCCTTTTAGAATATAAAGGATTTAACTGTCACGCCTTCACTGTGGTATGTTCCTTGTGTCAATACTGAAACTATATTTTCCTTTCTCTACTATTTTGATTATTATGAATTTTGTTGAAATTTTTCACCTTACTAGAATTTTATGTTTTCCATGCTTAAATTTTGGTGTATGTGTGCGTGTTCCTGTAAGCTCATGCATGTGGGGGTCAGAGGTCAACCTGAGGCAGCTTCCCTTTTCCCGCTGTCCCTCATGTTTTGAGACAGTCTCTCACTGAACCGGGAGCTCTCTGAGATTCGGTAAGACTGGCTGGCCAGGCAGCCTCAGACGGCCTCCTCTGGCTGCCTCATCAATGCTGGGTTTATGGGTGCACACCGGCATGTCCACATTTTCACACGAGTACAGGGTCCTCAGGTCCTCACACTTGCTGGCAAGCATATCACCAGCTCAGCCATCTCCCCAGCATGGTCTGTAAAAGTTCTAACCTTTCTACCTCAACTTTCTTGAGGACTTTACCAGATAAGCAGCCTTTAAGTGGGTTTTGTTTCTTTAACCCAACTTCAATTCTTCCCGATTAACCAGGGGTCTACCCTATCCCATCCACTGTCTGATTATTTTCTTTGGCCTTTCGTTATCCATGCCCCCATCCTCCCTCCCTTTTATCTCGTGCTTTGTTTTCATTGTTTTTGTCCTGGTGGTGTTTTCTTACAGAGACTGCTGCTCTATTAACTTTGCATTTTAAACTGTAACCCAGCGTTTGGCTGTTGTGCAACTGTAGCTCCAATGTTAAAAGGTCTTTTAATAAAAATCCTCGAGCCAGATATTACGGTAATTGCTGAAAGATCAGAGAGACAAAGGAACAAGCCACTGCCACGTCTTACCCCTAGGACTCCTCAGCCTGAAAAACCTCCAGTTCCTGTCTCCTCACGCCTTACATGCCTTTCTCTGCCCAGCCATCACTTCCTGGGATTAAAGGCGTGTGTGCTTCCCAAGCAGAGGCATGAGATCTCAAGTGCTGGGATTAAAGGTGTGTGCCACCACTGCCTGGCTCTGTTTCCCTCCTAGACTGAGTCAATCTCATGTAGTCCAGGGTGGCTTTGAACTCACAAAGATCTAGACAGATCTCTGCCTCCTGAGTGCTAGGATTAAAGCTGTGTGCCACCACTGCCTGACATCTATGTTTAATCTAGTGGCTTGTTCTGTCCTCTGATCTTCAGGCATATTTTAGTAGGGTACACAACATATTACCACATGCAACTCAACTCCTGGGACAACATGAAGAAATATCTACTCACCCCAGAGAGGGGACCAACAGGCCAAAGTAAAGATACTGCTAACATCTAGTCTAGTGAACCAATACGTTTTATTGAGTTACTTACAGGAGTATGGGTGAGGGGCAACTTACAGTATAGAAATAACACAGAGATAGCTACATCGCCTGTCCCCCTAGCTTGGGTGACAGCTCATAAAAGCTAGAAACCTGGAACACACCATGCAACCTGCAGGCATCTCAACAAGTTAGAGAGCGACTGTTCTAAGTAATTCAGCTGGCTTGAGCTTCTTTCCAGGCTTGAGTTTCTTCTAGGTAGCTCAGATAGTCTGAGAGTGATTTCTCAATAGTTCTTACTGTTTATATATGCTTGGAGAGGGAGGAGCCAAATGAATCTGGTCAGTTTCAGGGACTTTCTGAAGCCTCTGAGTTATGTATGGTCTGAGCTTAATAGGCTTCCCTGCGGGATGGGATGTTTCATCTCCCCTCAGAACACCCTTTGTCTTAACAAGCTTCCCTCCGACACGGAGGGTTTTATTCCCAGGGAAACTGCTACCCAACACTTGCCCAGTTCACATATCCACTATACATTTATGAAAAATTAATAAAGTATTCAATGATGTGGAAAATATAAATACTGTTTTCGATTCTATGTGTGGTTAATTGTTTTTATTTTATTGAAAATGGATTTTTTTTCCACACAATATATTCTAATTATGGTGTCCCCTCCCAAAACTCCTCCCAGTTCCTCCCCGCCTCCCCAGATCTAGAAAACAAATAGGCATCTAAGTGACGATAATAAAAAGTAAGATAAAATAAAACCAAACCAATCAGAACAGGACAAAACAAACAGAAGGAAAAGGGCCAAAGAGAAAGCATAAGAAACACACAGACACAGATACACACATGTTCTTATATACAGGAATCCCATAAAAAAAAACACAAAACTGGAAGCCATACTATATAGGCAAATGACCTGTGAGGTTTAAAAAAGGAAAAAAGCCCTGACATATAATATAAGACCAAGAACCTCCAAAGGTGTTGAGTTCATTTTTGTGGGGCATCTGCTGCTGGGCAAACGACCCTGAAGAGCAGCTTGTTTCCCCCACTGCGACTCCCTTGTAGAATACTACTACTAGTTGTTTCATTTGCAAGTGATTGTCAATTGGAAATAGCTTCCGGGTTAGGGTTGGGGGCATGTGTCCACTTCTTTTGGCTCAAGGACCCCATGTGGTGCAGACCCAGGCTGACCCTGTGCATGCTGCCCCAGTCTCTGTGAGTTCATATGTGCATTGATCCTGCTGTATTTAGAAGGCCTGGTGGTTCCATGATGCCCTCCATCCCTGATGGATCTTGCATTCTTTTCAGGCACCTCTTCCACAGGATTCCCTGGGCCCTGAGGAGAGGGATTTGATGGAAACATCCTGTTTAGGGCTGAGGGTTCCAAGGTCTCTCACTGTCTACATAATGTCTGCTGTGAATCTCTGTGTTTGTTCACATCTGCTGCAGGAAGAAGCATCTCTGATGATGGCTGAGCAAGACACTGATCTATGGGTATAGCAGAATGTCCTTAGGGGTCATTTTATTGCTATGTTCCTTTAGTAGAACAGTAGTATTTGGTTTTCCCCTGGGTCCCTGGCTCAATGTACACAGGTCTGTTCACATAGGTTGCCTATCAGTTTTGTAAAGCATTTATATATTTCTAATTTGGGGGGATTATAATATAACTACATCATTTCCCCATTCTCTTTCCTCCCTCCAAACCCTCTTATATACCCCTCCATGCTCTCCTTCAAATTGATGGTCTCTTTTCCCCTTAATTATTGTTAGGGGTGTGTGTGTGTGTGTGTGTGTGTGTGTGTGTGTGTGTGTGTGTAGGCTGGGACTGGACTCCACATCCACAACTCTACATTTTGATTGCTTGTAGTTTTATCTTATAATCGCCTTCATCTGTTACAAAGAGAAGTTTCTTTGATGAGGGGTAATGACTACACTTATCGCTGGGTAATTGGGCAAATGTTTAGAATATTTAGAATGTAGTTAGGAAGTATGTTTGTTTAGTAAAGTGGCAGTTGTAGGTTCTCCCAGATTCTTGGCTTCACTAGCCCTGGGTAGCTGGCTAGGTTTCCAATACCCAGCATGATTTCCCTCTTGTTGAGCAGGTCTTAAGTCCAATTAGAAGAGCTGTTGGTTACTGCCAAGCTACGTGCACCACTATTACATCCTTGGGGTTATTGTTCCATGATGGTTGTTGTTGTGGACAATAGGGTAAGACTGTTGGTTGCTTTTCTCCTTTGTAGGCTTGCATGATGCCTTCTAGTTCCACAAAAGCTAGTCCTCAGGAAAGAGACATTTAGGTCAGTTCCAGCTGAGAGGCCTCAGAGCCCAGGGTCTGAAATGCATGGTGTCTTCAGCAATATGGTATTTTTAAAGAGACTAGAGCAATTGGAACTATGGGGAGTTAAATTAGCATATATATCCATGCTGTCACAGGGTGCAGACTTATGCAGAAGATCAGTCTACAGTAGTGGAAGATTCGACTGGCATTTGTTCAATACTCCAAGTGCCATCTTGACACTATTTTCCTTATTTGTACAACATAGAACACTTGTTTTATGAAAATTTTTTTTCTGAAGTTATATAGATGTGTTTGTTTTGAGCTTCATGTTGAATATTATCTATCTGTAAGCTGTTTGTCTTGGGAGGGGGGGTTATTTACTGCTAGGTCCTGCAGAGCCAGTTAGAGCAGGGATGGTGTTCTCAGATGCCACACAATTAGTACACAAATTGTCCTGTACTTTCCATTTCTAAAAGAAAGTTAAGGAAATTAAGTCTTAAGTAGTTAAGGGAAAAAATCCCAAAACACCAATGAGTAGAAAAATTAGTATTAATAGACACGGTGGCAAAGGGACTAATAAAGAGGTCCACATAATCCTAAGTAACACCAATGGAAGAAATAAGTTCAACTAGAGACATCATGTTCTCATAGGATGGACTTGGGCAAGATGTGGCTGACTGTGGCACGGAGCTGTTCTGCTGGACCAGGCGAGGAGATGAGGCCTACTCTTGAGCCTGCGGGAGAATGAAGAGTAGAGCCGAGGTCTCGACAGAGTTTTGGCATCTTAAACCCAGAATGTCTTGTTCAGCAAGCCAACTGGACTTGCTCTTTTCCAAACTGTGGCTGACAACCTGCATCTTTTCCCCTCTTATCTGCACAGGGCTTTCTAGTTTTCACCCAAGGACAGGGCTCTGGTCTCACCCCGAACAAACTGCCAGCCCACAGCACAGAACCTGCGGTAAGCCACCTTTACTCTGCCTCCAGGTTAGGGACCATCTACCAGTCACCTTCTGTCGCCTTCTCCAGCTATCGGCAAAAATAACCAGGGTGCAGCCTTTCCAATTACAGTTCTAGAGAAAAAGACATATTTGTAATTATACGGAAATGTCCAGTTTTCTGAGTGTTTATAAGCAGCAAAAGGAGACAGGAGAATCCAGTTTTGCTGCTTTTTCATGGACCTTTCTGCCAGAACTTGAATGGGGAAGTCGTTCGGAGACCACGGAAGGGAAGGAGAATCAAACTACTCAATTTCCAAGAGCAGGCCAGGGCGATGGCTCTGTGGGGAATTCCTTAGGCTGTTTTGAGATCTTCTAGAACTATGAGGAGAGGCAGAGAAGGCAAAAGGAGGCCCTGCCAGTATCCCCAGGAAAGGCTCCACTTGGCAGAAGCCATCACTGCTTGCTAATATTTTTCTCTTATCTACACAGAAATAGAAATAGAATTTGTTTTGCAAAGTCCTGGGGGGTGGGGGGAAACACCTACAATTGCGGCTAGAGCTTAACAATGTTATGGTGGGCAGGATCACACTGTCCACTTCCCTGAGTAAGGAAGGGCAGCAGCATTCAATCCCACTAGTGTAGAGGAGCCAGCTCCACTAGCAACCTTGTTCAACCAAGAGGGAGAGATGGAGAAAAACATTCCAAAACTTTTGCCAACTCAAAACCATCTTGACCATAAAGAATTAAAACCAAATATAATAAAGCAGAGAAGTCAGCATTTCTAGAATAAATATTTTACTTTAACTCGTATTCAGTTAGCAAGTTACCAACCCATTATTCTGCAATGAGAATCCTTTCTCCTCACTGAAGAAGACACACACAATCTTAAGGCGATGTGATTTTGCTTTATTGAATATACCACCACTCAGTATTTATAGCTGGGAAGCAATCATAAGGCCACCACGTATGGCGCTCTTTAAAGTGTCACTCTTAACTCTTTCAATCCCCCAATCCACTTATATTAACACCATAGGTAATATGCAGCTCATCGGCCAATATCCATGATAGTCCATTTCATAAAATTATATGTAAGCAGAAAGAAGTCTAAGGAAATATTTAAAAAAATTCAGAAAAATAGTCCACATCTAGTCATAATCTTCCGGGTTTTCTGTAAAAGAAACCAGTAACAATTATAAGCATTCTTAGTTCCACGCATACTTACTTTATTTAATAACACATTTAATTTTCAACACAGAAAAGCTATTTTATTCTTTTATCACATTATTGGCATAAGCTAACATACTTTGCTTACATTTAAAATCAAATGCACTCACCAAATTTAATGCCAACAAAAATTATTTTAAAGTATTCTAAAACTAGCAGTAAGCCATGTGTCCACGTTTTCTTGACTCTCCTGCACACGTCCCATGGAGAGACTCCCCTAGAGAGTAGGAAGATCTCCAACCAGCCCTAAGGGCCACTGGCCACAGAACCCACTAATCTCACAGGCACTAAGAGGCATCAGAAATACAGTTTCTTTACCTGCACGACTGTGTGGCCAGCACCTTTATTGACACCTGTAATAATAGTCTCAAAACACAGCCACGAAACTGTGGGGACTGTGGAAATAGAGTGACAAAAGGGGGGCATTATGCACATAAATGCTTTCTCTGACCTTCTACAAGCTAGCTCTGTAACCCACTCACAGAATTTAAGAGTTGCATCATTCTGTGTTGTAACAGGAAAAGGCTGTTGCCACCATGCCGAATTTATTTTCCTTTTATCTTCTGAAAAAAATCTTGGTTCCTCAAAATGCATTATTACTACTTTCTGGATAACTAAGATATTAAAATATAAAGCCTCCAACCTCATCCCCTTATTCTGGAACACGTTAAAAGCAGGGTGTCAGTGTTGGCAACTTCCATATTAAAAACCTGAAAACCAAATCATTCTTAACAATATTGTTTTATTTTCCTAGAACAGCACTGCTGACAGGCTTGATAAGTCCAACTTAGAAAACACTATGAATAAATACAATCTCTCGTCCAATATTTATAAGACTTTCGAAAGCTGGGTGTGGTGGCACAGGCCTGTGAATCCAGCATTTGGGAGGCAGAGGCAGCATGATAGTAGACCTAAGGCCAGCCAGATCTACAATTAGATCTTGTTTCAAAACCAAACAAACAAGCCCTCCCTCCCACCAATGAAAGCATTCACTTGTCAAAAAAGATTCTGGAAATAGCAACAATGCCAGGTATTTGTTCTTTTGTTTTGTTTATTTCTTAGTAAAAATTTCTCTATACAAAATAGGCTTCCTCTTAAAAATATGTTTTCTAGATCACATTAAGATAAATTCTGAATGCCTTTTAACATGTTATAAACAACTAGTGCCCGAGTCAGTGATCGGTGAGAAGTCCCTTTCAAGCAACAGAAATCATGCTTCTACACGGGCAATTTTAAAAGGCTGGAACAATACAATGTGAAGGGGAAAGCGGGAACAAGAGTAGGAGAGGGTGTATTTGATTGTTTAATACCAGCACACTGGGTACCCTCTATAAATCTTAACACTCTCCATCATTTCCATTGGGTGTAAACATGCCAGCAGAAGTTTCAGCATTTTTATGACATAAACACTTTGTTCCGAAGATTACTGTTTACCAGAATACAAGACACGGGTGGCAGTTGGTCCTGGGTAATAGGATGCAAACGCCATTAGCACACACCAACAAGGGGGCAGCACCTACCTCTGTGGTCAATAGTTGATCATCTTGCGAAGAGCATCATAGCACTTCCATTTGTCTGGGATATAAAACGGCTCAAAGATGTGAGGAAACGGGGTGTCATATCCACATACTCGAGATATCGGAGCCTCTAAGTTCAAGAAACATTCCTCCTGCAGAGAAGGACCGAAATGGGTGACTTTAACATGTTTCCATTCACAGAAATAAAACATTTCCACTTAAAATAACTTGACTATTTAAAGCACAATTACAGCTAGAGATATCGAAAAGTCTACGTCTATTGTGACTTAAAAGCAAGTATGAGTAGCACGTTGGCATGATCCCAACTTTCCTCGAAATGCTTTTGTATATGCGTGTGCCGCTACAGCCACATATATCTATCGCCAGCACCGAGGTGGGACCATGTCAATCATACTCCAGTGAGTATAACTGTAAAGCAAGACAACACAGCAAATTCTCATAGCACTTAACCCTACTCTTGAAATTAGTGATGATGTATGCTTTCTCATGTTTCCTGTATTTTTGTTTAAATTTATAAAATGATGATGTATTGCTTTCATAAATTCATGTCTGGGATTCTGCTGTGCACCAGCTGTCTATCACGGTACTTGACTGTCCTTATTGCTCTTATCACCAGGCTTCTGAAGATGCTGCTGGCCCATGGCTAGCCCAAGTCCACTGCATGACTGGTACGTGCTGACCTCTCAGATGTTACCTTTGAGACTCCTCACTGGGGCAGCCTCCTTTTACTACAATTTCTCATTGCACACACAAGTGACAGAGGGACGTCTGCCCTGAGCACCCAAGGTGATGACATAAGCCTGGCCCATGGCAGTAGCCAGCTTCTTTGTCTGCCATAGAGACCATAAGCTCCATAAGGGCAAACATCTAGTTCAGAAACATAAAATCTAAATTTCAGTAGAACAAACAGTGCACAAAATTATTCTTAGGGGAACTGTTATACAAGTTTTTTTTAAAAAAAAATCAAATTTGAATAAAACTTTAAAGATAAATGATAGAAGATGTAACAAAACTACTCTGAAGAAAATATCATTAAGTTTACTAAAGCCATTATCTGAAACAAAACCCTTGGATTTAAATTAAAATATTCACACACTGCCTTGCTTCCCATAGGATCAATTGGAGTCTAAATATTCTTACATATCATAGTGTTTCTAATTATCATTTGAATGAATATTTTATATGAAGATATCATGATACCATATTCAATCCGTATCCATCATGGAAATTACTATCGTTAGTATAAGTGTAATGGGGGCAGAAAAGACACACAAAACAGGTAAGCAAACTTCAGAGAGAGCCAGCTGGCCATGTACAGCTCTCTCTGTGGTCCCATTAGCCACAACGACTTGCAGTATCAAATGCCAAGCCAGTGTTAACTTCCCAGCAACAGGAATCTCCACGAACAACCACAGAACTTCACCTCAAAAGCTTACAGAGCCATCTCAGAGGTCCACTGATAACCACCAAACCAGGACAATAAACAGGGCCGACGGTCCTCCGCTGTCCTCAATGTAACAAGGAATTTTAAAGAGCTTTAGATTGCCAATTTGGGATGAACTCAGTTTTATTTAGAGGACTCCGGCTGTTTTTCCCGTCTTCCTTGGGTGCTGCATTCTTTGTAAACAAATTAGCCGAGGACACAGCGTGGTACAGAATACGGCAGACAAACCAGGTCACTAAGTGCCTTTGATTTGACCACTGCTGTCACCAGTGACTTGGAAAGCCAACCTACCTCAGAGTCACCTGTCAGTGCCATTAACATGACTTCCCTTTGGCACACAGACAACACGGCACTACCGCTAACTCCAGAGTGGGATCTTCTTCTAGGAAGTCATCCGCAGGTGTGCACTAGCATGGAAAGAACCCGGCTGCCACCTAGTCAGGCCTGAACTACAAACAGTGCTACCCTCTGGGGCTGGGAACAGCGAGGAGGGACAACACTTCACTCTGTACTCTCTAAGGTTTACTTCAGGCTATATGAGATGATGCTGACTCTGTCATCAAGCGACATGAAAAAAGGAGTAAAGAATCCATTTCCGTCTGAATAAAAGCCCTCCTTTGGGATTTCAGAAATTTATGATTTTAGGCATAGCTTTTCCTCACCTCAGAAGCCATGACTGTAGATTAAATCAGATGGAATTAAATGATTAGATGCATAAAACTGCATTCTCCAAATCACGGATGGGAGTTGAAGGACGTTGAACAGAAGACGACATGGAGCTCTGGGTGGAATTAGCATGTGCCCTAGAGAGGTGATCCAGTTTGAAATTCTAACTTTCGGCTAAATGAAAGACATTAACCAAGAGCCTTTAGTTATTTCTTCCACAGACTTTGAGTGGAAAGTATTGTAAAGCAATTGGGAATAAGATGTCTGGATCAATCTAGCAGCTGGACTGGTGCCCAATGAACTGGCTTATATGCAAATTACCTATGCCACGACACTCCTTTAAACTCCATCCAAATAGCAGAGCCTTGCTCAGCACCATGCTTTTCATAAAGCTATACACACATACCAACAGACTGAGACAGATGGACACAAGTACACACATGCACACACACGTTGGAAAAGAAATGCCTGAATCTCGTTATCAGATGTATAGGCTAATGTATGAAACTAATCCTTCAAAATATCTCTCTTCATTATAACCATACAGATAACACCATGTGTGCTAAACTTGCAGGACAATCTAAGTTAATTACACTGATCTGTTCTATTGGCAACTTAAGTGTAACAGTTTGTTTTTGTTTTATTTTACTCTGTTTTGGTTTTTGGTGGGTTTTTTTGTTTGTTTGGTTTTTTGGTTTTTTGGTTTTTTTTTGAGACAGGGTCTCACTAGGCAGCCCAAGCTGGCCTTGAACTAACTCACTAATATAGACCAGGATGACCTTGAACTCTTGTCAGCTCTACTGTGTCAGCCCTGAATGTTGAGATTACAGGTATGAGATGCAAGCCCAGATTAAGCACATACATCTTTAAAAATTGTATTTGCTTATATTTAATTCAGGAATAGTAAGTGCAAAGAATGAGGAATCAAGTAATGACCTAACCCATGGGGCTATAAAGAGGGTTATATGTGATGTCTAGAGTAGGGCAAGAGCTGGCCTTAAGCAGTACTTTGTCTTTTTCCCCAGAGAGAGCAAGCATGCATGGACTTGCATCCAGTTCCAACACAGTCACCATGTAACAAGGGTCAATAAAGAATCGACATAAGAACCACAAGAGGCTTTCCTCAGGCCATTTGGGGTCCAGTGAGAAGGATGAAGGTGAACCCCGATTTCATACAGTGACAGCTGCATACTGTTTGCTCATGGTGAGTCCTTCCAGCACACCTGAACTCCAAAATGGAGTGTGAATTTGCTTCTGAACCTGCTTTTTCAACTGTGAGTTTTTCCCCCTAAAATATGTTAATAATAACAGTGACAGTGTTCCCATTGTGCCAGGCTCTGTGCTCCACGAGTGCTGCATTTTATCTCCTTTTTAGTCCAAAATCTCCTGAGTGAGGAGACTGTCCGAGGTCGAACACTGACTCCGCCGGCATGGAACATCCACGAGCCGATGCAAAGCCTGTGATCTCCGTCCTTCCTCTTCAGACTCAGATTTATTACTTTTAATTTTTTTATTAGAAATTTTATGATTTTGGAGGGGAGGATTCTCATGCCACAGAGTGTATGTAGAGTTCTGAGAACAGCTTTTAGGAGTCAGTTTTCTCCTCCCTAGGTTCTGGGAACTGAACTCGGGTCATCCAGCTGATGTGGCAAGTGCCTTTATCTGCTGAGCCATCTCACCAGTCCTATATGTATTAATTTTGAAAATAGCAACAATAAGAGAAAAAGTGAATTAGGAATGCCTTTTAAAAAGGTAAAGTGGAAGGCAGGTTGGGTTATCAAAGTTTTACAAAAGAGTACTGAATGGGACAGGGTGTTAAGGACAGTCTTAGAAGTCTCTACCCCATCATGAGAAGGGTGAAGGCCATGGTACATGTGAAGAAAATG
>CABHPH010162666.1:0-34230 GCA_902168325.1 Peromyscus nudipes
TTACAAGCATACACAGTTTCTACATATATTACTAGCTCTTATTTACAAATTATATTTTAACTTCTTTCATATAATATATTGAATATAAATATATAATATTTGTATTATATTTGTATTGAACATATAAGGCACATTTAAGAAAATTTTTACCCTTTTGCTCGTGTAACATGTTGATCTCTATTTTAGACATTTAGGGACTTTTGAGCATTGACCCACACTTTGTAGTCTGTGAAGACGACACTGGTGAGGTCATGTGATGGTTGTTGAGCCAGCTGTGTTTATTACTTTAATTGTCAATGTACACCTTCATTGCCTCTTTCTCAAGTTTGTTAACTGAATGTTCAGCAGGATAATGCTGGAGCCTGGGTCTCTGACTTGCTGAATGACCAGCTATTTGGATAACTAGTCTGTGTTCTCTAAGGGTTTGAAAGAATGAAAAATATATATTTGTCTAGTTAAGTCACTGGATTTCTCACATTTGTTTGTTATCGCAGCATAACTTAACCCGCCTTGATTGTTAGAATCCATGCCCTGGACCATATATGCAGTTGCTTTTTAATGTTTTATGTCATAAGAATATGTTGTCCTAGGCAAATGCAGGCTTCTACAATGTGATATCTATATACTAGGTGCTGTTGTTACTTTTGGATGTATGGTTTTGTGTTCTGGATAGTACACAGCTAATCCTATCAAACCATAGGTCCATTTTCCTATGTTATTGCAGTTACTCATCTGTCTCTGCTTCTGAGTCTATCTTTGAGATACTGAAACTATTCTGAGATACAAAATACAGATGCGGGATACTGCTTTGTCTCTGTCTTTCTCCCTCTCTTCCTCCTTTCATATCATCTTTCTTCTATTTATAAGTTAAAACAATCACATTTGATCCCTTTGTCTCCTCATGTAAGTGAAGAAAATTGCTTGGCCACTATTGTTAGCCTGCACATCCTTGGCATAAAGATAAGAACATGAAGAGGGAATAATCTATACTATAGGTAATAATATTATAGATATCAAGACACATTTATTCCCAAATGCTTCTATTTTATCCAACTTAAATTTTGTTCCTATAATAAAGTTCATTTCACTTGATTTCATAAAAGTGAATTCCCGAGAGTCTGTCTTCACCAATTAAGCAATATATTCTATTGCCTTTAGACATTCACTAATAAATATTATTTAGACTCTGGTTGATTGCATTTCACAAGTTTCATTTAAAATTTTCAGAGAAAATATAGTTATTATCCTAAGGCCAAAAATTGTCAATGAATGCCATTGAGGATTCCAGAGAAATTCTACAAGATGAATTTCTGTTACTTTTCTTTGTACAATCCTAGTAGTGAAAGAATGAGTTGATCTAACAAATTAACTAGGTTAGACAGCATGCTTTCCAATTATATATACAAAGTGCACAAACAAAGATCTGGAAATACACAAACAAAAATCCCTGAGGCAGATATGTGCATGCATACAATTTTTATGTGTCACTTTCAAAAAGATTCCATTTCAAAGTGAGCAGTGACTTATCATACAGTGATGTTAAACCCCTATGAGTATGTCAACAAGAGGATGAGTTACATGACAATCCTGCTACATGGTTACCTAACAAGAGGAGGAAGTTGCTGCCTTCTGTTAAACTCAACAGAGAAAGCATGCATAATGGTACATTAGTTCTGTTGTGTCTATTATAGGAAGGAATGTGGACAGAAGGCATAAACAGCCTCCATGGACACTGTCTCCGCTATTCTTCACTGGAAATCTAAAAAGACAAACCAAGAGATTGTACTACATGGCAACTCTTCTCTTAGGTGCCGGTAGGAGGCCATCAGGGAATAGAAGAGAGGGCCAAGCACCTTAGGCTGAACTCTTCTAAGATTATGGTGTGAGTTTAAAGTATTCTTATATCAAGACACATTTATTCCCAAATGCTTCTATGTGTCCATGTGGGTTATGTGTTTCTATGTTAAATTTTCTTGTTAATAATATCTTCCCTCATTTATTCTCAATTCCATAACAGAAGGCAATCTGTCTTATTTCATCCACCTCCAACACTAAGATGCAGGTGCTCAGTGTCTTGGAGGTGACTGTTTCAGTGGATGCTTGAGTATTGGCTAGATGATGGTTTATAAATATCAGCTAGGAAATGAGAAGAAACGTACCCAGGAAGGTATAATTTCCAATGTAGAAAATTTGCTTTTGATCTGTTTCAGGTTTCTCTATCCCCAAAAGAAAATATTTAGGAAAGTTTTATACCTTCTAAATTGCAGAATTCTGAATACAAGATATCTGACTTTAGTCGGTCTGGACAGGAATGTGACCTAACCTCATAAGGGTATATAAAGAAAGAACACATTATGCTATAAGCAGAAACTCAGAATGGCTGCCAAGTTGTACCCACACTTTAGAAAGATTTCTCACAGAATTCAGGACATTTAGAAATGAATGGGGAAAATGTGATTGAAGATTTTCTTGTATTTTGCTGTCAGAAGCTGCAACCTCAAGCCTTAAAAGATCACTATATCAATCCCTTCTGTTTTCTGTTCTCTACTCAGAATTACAGAGATTATACCATCCAGAGAATTAGAAGTAACTTAAATGCCAATTTTGCAATAAATGAACCTCCTGGCAACCTTTCTGTCTTCCCCAAATCACCATGTCTTTGCCCAACAGAGCATACAACTTTCTAGAAAAAGAACATGCTAGAAATATGATGTATAGACAAGATTATGTCTTATAGAAAATCTTCATTCAGGTTATATAAAGAATATATTTAGGGCATATTGTAAATACTAGTTTTATCTTAATGGTCCATAAATTTTGGACCTCCAGGATATCAGACAATATTGAAGAAGTTTTCTCCTTGGTACACTGAATTAACAGTAGGTGAAAGCCTGCTAGATTTTGGCCTATTTGCAAAGTGCAACCCAACATTCAGCTGAATATTTTATCAACTACTAGACAATTCAAACAAATAATCATAGAATTAGAAATTCCTGGATCTGGACAGGTCTCCTTCATTTAATACATATATTAGTATATAATATTATATTACATATAATATATATGTTAAACTGACTCAATAAAATGCATATTGGAAAGGAAAAACACTTTATATTCATAGGAAAATAAAAGCAATGAAAATAATATGTATTTGGATCAATAAAATTATACAAAGAGTAAATATGATTGGCAATATAATATTAAGAAATTCTTCCCTATCTTCTCCCACAACTAATTAAAATAAGAATAACTAAATTAACTCCAAAAAGTCAGTAAAATGTTATAAAAATCATATAATAAAATGAAAAGAGGGGGAGTTGCAAAACAATTCTAAATTCTGAGATTAGAAAATGATGAAGCAAAAGGATTAGACAATCTCATCAAACAAATACCCTAAACAAGATATTTGTACTATCTAAAGATCAGGGAACACTGTGAGAGCAGGTGAAGAGGGTGTAAAAGCTGGATGATAGGAAGAAAGGCTACAAAATGCCATCTTCTGGTTGATACACAGCCATTAAAGTCATGAATGCTTAACAAGTAGGAATTACTGTACAAGAATGGGACCACCAAGGTCCATACAAGGATGGATCAGAACTTCCTGGAGCCCAACCCCTCACTGCTGAGCTATTTATTCTAAAGATGTACAGATGAAGGGGGAATCAGTTCCTTCAGTTGTGTAATCACCAGAGTCCCCACCAGGCTCTAATCGATAGTCCCAATCCAGTGATTACACAGGTGGCGCTGATTAAGTCCAATGGACCCCAAGAGGTCATGAGTTTGAGAAACAGACAGTTGGGGGTGGGTGGTAGATAAAGAGGATGGTGGGGATTCATCAAACTATGAATATTATTCATGTAAGGGACTGTCAAAGAGTTAACTTAATAAAATTTATCTCTAAATACAGTACTTTTTTCCACAGAAAAAGACTCATAGCTATGCAAATGCTGTCAAATTTTTTAAGTATAGGAAAAAGATAAAGTAATCAATGCAAGTACAGGACATGTCCCCTTCCATGAGAAAAACAGTGGCAACTGTAACACCAGCAACACAAAATCAGGACTAGCTTCTATCACTGGAAGCTTGGGTTTGAGTGATCTCACCTTTTTGCCATGTGGAAGAGTTCCTGAGCTGTGAGCTAGTGAATCCCTAGAATGCACTAAATACAGCTTAATGGGAAATTCTAGAGGGAATTCAGTAGACACTAGGCTCATAAGCCTTATATAGGAACAATGACTCTTGGTAATTGGAGTAGAGGCCATTCATGATACATTCCAACAATGATATTATTTATGTTTTGTTCATATTCAGAAAACACATGTGAGAGTGGATAAAAAGATTTATATTAATTAGGTTAGTAGAGGAAATTCTAATACATCTTAGCAATCATGTTATGCCATAAATATTACTGGCTGAATGTTTTAGCCAGATTTACAGAAATAATTTGGAGCTAATAGCAGAAAATACAGATTTTTACAAATGAGAACTTTTACTCAAAAAGGAAGATGTGGTTGGTAAAGAGATTAACACCATAAAAACAAAACAAAACAAAAAAAGACCAACCAACCAACCAACCAACAACAAAACAAACAAACAAAAAACGAAGAAAGAAAAGTGCCAAGCTCTTTGTGCTGAAATAGTAGGAAAACATTTTAAAGGCATCTCAAGAATTGGCTAGACTCCACTCATCACGGGCTCCAGGTTATAAAATTGCAAATACATTTGAAAGACTTTCTCTTGAGAAAAGAGAGCCATTGGGACTCATAGGGGGACATTTTCCTGGTTCACTCACCCAGGGATTTAGAGGCCACTCCAGCCATGATCTAAGGGGGTCTAGTTATTGTTTATGTTGATACCAGATCTTGGAATCATCCATGTGATGTTGGTTTTGTAAACAAGTATTCCAAAGGAAGGTTTGTGAAGTCAGACCATGTGTAGCAGGGTCAGAGTTTTCCAGGCAGCCCATGAGAGAACCACAGTGGAGCTCAAGTCCTTTCACCTATCCAACGGTTAAGGTACTGGGCTTTGTGTCCAAATAGAATTTGATTTGAATCCTGTGTTCACAAAACATCTTGACACTCTGGAACTTACTGCTTGAAAATTCTATGGGCCATCTTGCTTCTCATTTCTCTAATATCATTTATGTAATGCTGGTTACATTATTACCCACGATGCATCTTCCCTTGTACTTCTCATGAATACTGGTTTCCAATGTCTTGTACAAAGGTTTTTGTGGTGTTTCCTTGATGGTAAGCATAAAAAAATTATCCATTATACAGAGAATAATCACAATGGGTCACTTTAGATATTGATATTGTTTATTAATATCTGAAAGATTGACATACTGACATTTAAAAATTGACACAGAAAGATCAACATATTAAATGTTTTTTCCTGAAGTTAGAGGCAAATATCATTACTAATTTGGTACCTAAGACAAATGATGAGGACATAGTTTATCTTAGTTTTAGTAAGGTTCTTGGCAAGATCTCTTATAGATCCCTTTTGGTTGTATACTTATTAGTAAAAGGGTAACATATAATGAGCTGTGCCAGTACGGAGGGAAGTGTGCATTCTAATTTGACAAGGCTTTGCCATTCATTATGTCAGATACCTCATTTTCAGTAACTGAGATCAAAATGAGAAATGCTTATTTAATTTGCAGGCGAGGAAACAAGAAAGCAGTAATATGATACATCACAGTCACTGTTTAGAATGATAGACTGAACAATGCATTGGAACAGAAAACACAATTTAGTGTTAAGGTAAAGTATCTCTTCAGGATAGATATGACTTACTGACATTTCAGAAGGACATGGTGACTGCTTCAAAGTCTGCAGTCTCCAGGGTCATCACACTGAACTGATTCTGTAGTTGAGACCACAGTGAGTAGAAGTGAGAGTGAGAGTGTATCTGAAACCCCCAAAACAGTGTGTCTCAGGTGGGGAGTTTAGGGAACTTGAGAACTTCTTTCTATTGTCCCAGTGCTTTTGATGTTATAAGCACTGGCTGGTCAGTGGGGCTAACCACCCTCCAGTGCACAAACCACATCAAAGTTCTAAGGCACTGTATAATATAATTCATGACTTCCAGTCTCTTGAGGTTGATTATTACTGGTAAAACTTGCCTATAATCACCTGAGCTTAAGACCTAACTTCATGTAACAAAAACTCTAGGCATTGGTGATTGGCTTAGGTTTCTATTGCTGTATTGAAACACCATGACCAAAAAGCAATTTTGGGAGGAAAGGGTTTATTTGGTTTATACTTCCATATTGTTGTTTTTCACCAAAGGAAGTTAGGACAAGAATCTAAACAGGGCAGGAACCTGGAGGCAGGATCTGATGCAGAGACCATGGAGGATGCTACTTACTAGCTTCCTTCACATGGTTTATTCAGTCTGCTTTCTTATAGAACCCAGGACCACCGGCCCAGGGATGGCACTACCCACAATGGGCTGGGCTCTCCTTCATCAGTCACTAATTAAGAAAATGTCTTACATCTGGATCTTATGGAGGCATTTTCTCAATTGAGGTTCCCTCCTTTCAGATAATTCTAGCTTGTATCAAGTTGACACAAGACTAACCAGCACAGTAATATATTACATTATCCAAGGATAGTACTATTATGAAAAAAAAGAAAGAGTGTACTTTTTTTTCAGTACCAGGCAGATTCAACGCAGATTTCATGCATGCTAAACAAGTACTTTATGGATCTGCATCTCCAATTCCTAGTACTGTTTTTTTAAACATTACTAGGACCTATTTATAATTTCAGAGAATTATGTCACTAGTAGCTATATAATTGACTTCACTTATTAGGCTATTATTTATGGTTGATGCCTTCATGAAAATCTCATGTATATAGTCATCTATTTTTGTTCAGGATGTCTATCACATTTTGAGTTCACATTGTTTTATTATGTGTATGATAATTGAATGTAATTGGCTCCCATAATCTCATAGGGAGTGGCATTATTAGGAAGTGTGGCTTGTTGAAGTGGGTATAGTCTTGTTGGAGGAAGTGTGTCACTGTGGGGGTGGGCTTTGAGTTTTCTATGCTCAGGATACCATCCAGTGTCTCAGCTGACTTCCTGTTGTCTGCAAGATGTAGTACTCTCAGCTACTTCTCCAGCACCATGTCTGCCAGCATGCTCTTTGCCATGATGATAATGGCCCAAACTTCTGAAACTGTAAGCAAGTCACCCCAATTAAATGTTTTCCTTTATAAGATTTGCCATGGTCATGGTGTCTCTTCCCAGCAATAAGAACCCTGAGACAATGTGTTATATTTTAAAGAAAGTCTTACTTAAGTCATGTTTAGGATATTATGTTGATATAATATATCATATATAATATATCAAAAAGTATATTTGTAGACAATCTATCATTGTATTTCAAAGAGTGTAACAAGAGCATATGGATGTGTTTATTACAAACAAACACAATGTGAAGTTGTATATAAATACACTTGTCTAAATGTTTAGCATGTTAGAATTCAAAAGTATAACAAGCCTACTGGTTTGTGATATAGTACGGAACCCAGGGTAAATAACACTTTTAAAGTTGTTGATTATTTGGGGAGGAAAAGTACAAGAAAGAAAATCTTATCAAATACATTATGCAACAATTTTCATGCTTATTTACTGTCCTTAATTTATAGAGTTCATATATTTTCTTATAATTCACATTAACCTGCTTACGTAAATATTCCTCACCCTCACCTTTTAAACTAAAGAAACAGACCCAGAACATTTAAGTAACTTATGCCAAAGTAAAAGATGGGTCATGAGCACAGGATTCAAATCAATCTCTATTTGGATTCCAAGACCAGTTCCTTAACCAGAGTAGAGCTGGAACTCTTGAACTCTGCTGTGGCCTTTTTAACTACCTGAAAACCATTCTGTAATCTACAGATATAAAGCATTAGTTACTGTGTGTTTGGAATGTTAGAATTTCTAGTTAAGATCTGTCTGGCAGAGCCTTCTCTCTTTGGCCAGGGCTACCAAGGATAGCAAGACTACTTGGCAAATTGCTGCCACCAAAACCACCTACCTTATACATTTATTGATACCTCATAAATTTGGGCACTGTTAGGAGACAGGAATATACTGATCTATGTTTCTGATGTGGTATGCTCATGACAGGGAGGCACTGGACATCGTGATTTAAACAATGGAGACCTTACACATAGCCACACACATAGCCATAGACACAGGCACACACATACACATAGAGCCACATATACATAAGCATGCACAAACACAGAATACAGCTACAGATGCCACATAGCCACATATAGCTACACATACTCAAATACACATGCACACAACCTCACAGTCACACGAGAGAGAGAGAGAGAGAGAGAGAGAGAGAGAGAGAGAGAGAGAGAGAATTTCCTCCAAAGCCTTCATTTTAAGAAGTTATTTGGTACTGTGGATGTCGTTCTGTATGCTGTGAATGTGTTGCTCTGATTGGTTGATAATTAAATGCTGATTGGCCAGTAGCCAGGCAGGAAGTATAGGTAGAATAAGCAGACAAGATAAGCCTGGAAAGAGGAAGGCTGAGTCAGGAGTCGCCAGCCAGACACGGAGGAAGCAAGATGATAAGGCAGAACTGAGAAAGGTACCAAGCCACATAGATAAGAATTATGGGTTAATTTAAGTGTAAGAGCTAGTCAGTAATAAGCCTGAGCTAATGGCCAAGCAGTTATAATTAATATAAGCTTCTGAGTGATTATTTTATAAGCGGGCCCCAGGAATTCGGGGACCTGGTGGGATGGAGAAACCATCTATCCACAATTTGGCCTTTGAGCAGTGTCTTTCTATCAGGATAACTATACTCATGGGGATAAAGCCTAGGGAGCAAAGCAATGTTATAGAGTTTCCTGTCAGAAGAAAATGTATTTTAGGAGGCAGCTATGATATCTGTTTAATTCAGCAGGTGCCAACATGGTCTAGTTGAGTTTCCACAACCTGACAGGTATAGGGGGAACAGGAAGGTTGCCATATGAGCCCTTTGCTCTAGCATTGGATAATTGTACAGACTCATGGACAGGAATTGGGCCAGGTGCCAGAGGTCACTTTAGGTCAATCTGCACTAATAACTGTTATGATCCTGGCAAACTACTGAATAAGAGGACTGCCATAGGTGATCCCAGGTATGCATGACCTCTAATATTTAGCCCCTCTTCTTGGGCTAGAATATAACTATATTGAAATAATTCTTTTTGACTCTAGAAATAGATACTTATCATACAGACATAATTTCTTCTTATTATTGCCAGAACACTGTCACATCACTGAATATTATAACAGGTTCCACTGATTATTTTTTAGCACACCAGGAAGGAGGCAGGAATCTAAGACTCTCGTTATATGTTTTTAGCTGCACTATTTGGCTGACAATTACAGAACCTGTTTTCCTAATATGTGATCCATACTACTTAATCTCCTACAAATACCCTTTATGTGGCTTCTGGCCATGTTTAACTGGGAGAAAGCTTATGTGATTTTCTAATTCACCAAACAAACAACAAAAATGTCAAATAAGCAAAATATCAGCCAGTCTCAAGGGCATGAAACACAGCTGACAATACCAAGGTCAGTTCTCCAGCCCAGAGCCCAGGGCAGCTCAGGGCAATCCATTGTTTTTCTGTCAAAATACTGTTCCTTATGCTTGCTCCACCACGCCCCTCTGGTCACTGTGTTCTCTCTCTCTCTCTCTCTCTCTCTCTCTCTCTCTCTCTCTCTCTCTCTCTCTCTTCCTCTTTTCTTCATGGTGCTGAGAATTGGACTCAAGGTATTATACATGCTATGTAAGCACGGGCTAAAACAGAACTACATCCCAAGCTCTCATTGCTTTTACAACATGGATTTGTTAGTCATTAAGCTACTTGAGCACAGTAAATATTACAAGATGTTTGAGCCTCATGAAAAGGGTAAAAGAAGATGTGATTTTAGATGGACAGTTGATCTTATTGCACAGACCACAGAAGAGTGAACCATATATTGAAACTGTAGGGAATTAAGTGAAGGTAACTATTGGTTTGTTTTATCTTGTTATTAATTAAATTTATTTATTTATTTATTTTACATCCCGACCACAGTTTCTTCTCCCTCTTCTCCTCTCCTTCCCCTTTCCTCAATCCACTCCTCCTCTGTTTCTGATCAGAAAGGGGCAAGTTTCCTATGGGTGCCAACAAAGCATGGCATATCAAGTTGAGGTAGGACTAAGCTCCTCCCCTTGTATTAAAGATGGACAAGGCAACCCAGTATGAGGAATAAGTTCATGGAAGCCAGCCAAAGCATTAGGGACAGGCCCTGCTAAAACCACTAGGAGTCCCACAAGTAGATGAAGCTATACAACTGTAACACATATGTAGAAAGCCTAAATCGGTCCCGTTCAGGCTCCCTAGCTGTTGGTCCAGAGTCTGTGAGTTCCTATGAGCCCAAGTTAGTTGTTTCTGTGAGTTCCCTTTTGATGACCTTGAACCTTTGGCTTGTACAATCCTTCCTCTCTCTCTTCAATAGGATTCCCCAAGCACAACTCAGGGATTGACTGTGGATCTCTGCATCTGTTTCCATCAGTCACTCGATGAAGACTCGCTGATGACAATTGGGATACTTACCAATCTGATTACATGAGATGGCCAGTTCAGGCTACCTATCCACCATTGCTAAGAGTCTTAGCTGGGGTCATCCTTGTGGATCTGTGGGAGTTTCCCTCGCACCAGGTTTCTACCTGACCCCAAAATGTCTCTTCCATTTATTAGTTTATTTTAAAAGTGAGATGTTTTTAGGAGTGAAACAAGGGTATTGGTATCAGCAGCATAAATCACACTGTCTCAGAATGCCAATCATGCTAAGCTTGTGTGGATTACCTGAAGGGGATATCAGGCATTTGACAATGTAAATAATTGCTGTTTCAAAAACTTGTTCTGGGCATTTGAGTTGTGAGTTTTGAAGCCTTGAAAGGGGATGCCAGTGAGTTAGGCAAGGACCAATTTACCTAATCCACAGTGCAACCCAGGGAGCCTGGATTTTCAAAGTGAAACCTCTGAAAGCAAGTAAGTCCAAACGGACAGGTGGACAAGCTGCAGGGCACCCCTCTCTTTATGCCCATAAATATCAAAGCAGACTATTTGCAATTCCACTTCCAACTCACTTGCAAATGATGTCATTATGCAGACCTAGCTTTGGCATGGAGACATAATTAGTATTCAGTCTGACAGAAAACCATCTCATTTGAGTCCATGGGCTGAGCTCCAGGAGGCACCCTATATATGACAGCATATGAAGCAGGCACTTTGGATAAAAGCAGACTTGGCTTTAAATGCCAAAAAGTGACCTGGAGTGGGAAAAGGGGCAGACAAGGTTGGAAGGAGCAAAGGACCAGAAGGAGGTGTCATTCATCTCCAAGTCTATTTGTGTGCTAGATGCAAAGAATGCAGTTTATTTAATAAAGCCCTTTTAGTCATGCTGTCTGACTAATTTATGAACATCGCCATGATTAACTTTTCACCCCCTTGAATTATAGAAATTAACCCAGGAATTTACCTGGAATGAGAATCATATCCCACACATTAACTGGCTTTTGTGATGTAAACTGAAAGCTGTATATTGCTTCTTTAACATGCTAATTCCATCTCCATGACCTGAGTGGTTTTGATTGAGCTGGGAACCATCTGTGAAATGTGTTTAATTGACTTAGAGATTGCAATTAACCAATGATGGAGCTTAACACTCAAGATCTAGCTCCAATCTTCTTTTTTATTCTGTGCGCTGGTAAAATGATATAAATACACTTCCTCAACACACTCCCTTGCCCTATGGCATCAGCTGGATTTTGTCAGAAGTCATTCCAATAGAAGATATGGGTGCTTGTGAACATTCTGTTCCTTCTGGGTAACTTCCCTTTCCATGATAGACTCGAGGTATGACTGCTCCTGTATCTCATCCTTTATGGATGAAGATTGCCCTTGATCTTAGGAACTAGCATTGGCATATTATATCACTGTGTTTCCACTCATAAACCTACCCATATCTTTGAAAGTTGGTCTTAATTGGTTTAATTTCGGTTTGTCATCTGTTTCCTTCTGGGTGTTACTGACAGTTACAACTTCTGTCACTAGAGAGAAGTAAGAGTCATCTAAAGGTGTACAATTGTAAATGAGGTCTAATAGGAGGATTTTGCTTACCAAGAGAGGAAAATAAACAGACTATGAATGGAAAAAAAGCCTCCATATCTGAAACTGGATGATAATTTTCCTGAAATTTGTAGTCATTAATATTTATATTAATTCATCACAAGTAGAGTACGTATTTTGATGGTTATCCCAGAAATTAGTCTAAATTTGGATTGGGTCAACTGATTTAATGTTGTCATTTGAAACTCCACCTTTGTTGTATTGATCTAGCATTCAGTAGACCATAATTGTGGAGTTCCCACCATGAAGGAGAATGGCAGTGACTCAAGCTTTCCACAGTAACCTTATCTGCTTCTTTCTGAAGCCCCATATCCAGCATTAAAATTCTCATCTAGGGTTTCAGATATGTCCGTTATCACAACAGGCAGGAGAGCAAAACCCAGACCCAGGTGGGTGGGGATATATGGTGGGACATTGTGCAAATCTTGGGTTTTGGTCGGCTTCTTTGATGAAAGAGAAGTGGGGAGGTCACCAGCTGAACTTCAGTATTGGGGAAGGGGGTGGCAGTTTGAGGAGAACATGACTTATGCAGCAGTAACTTATGAGGACATAGTGAAAGTTTCCCACAAAGGGCCCATTTGAGACTACTGGTTTCAAGATAACTGGAGCTAGATTGGTGGGGAAGGGGAAGTAGTCACTCTGACATAGCCTGCAGCTGTGAGGAGCATCTTACTCCTGCCCAAGAGGTGTGACCCACAGCTGAGGTCAACGGGTCACAGCAGAACGGGAGACTGACCACATGCTTGAATTTTTCCCAACTAGTTACCACCTGAAGAGTAGGGAAAACATTGGTTTTAGCTAAGATACTTGCAGTCTTTTTCTTCTTGAATTGGCTAAACTGTAAACAAATATACTTTCCCTTATCAATCTCTATGTCTCAATTTCTTTTAAACTACAGGGAATCCATGTGGTGGAGTTATGACCCAACCCAAAGGACCCCCTAACAGTGGTGGCACAGGTCAGCTTCAGGAAATTACTTTTCCCCCTTAGCTTGGCTTTGATTTGTTTTGGATTCAGAGAAGAGAGCAGCAATGAGAGTGCATGGTTTCTTTTGTAGGTAAGAATGTAGTGAAGAGGAGACTTGATTGGTAAGGATTCTGGAAAAGTTAGACTTTCGGAGAAGAGAAAGTTCAAATGTAGATACAGAGGAAAGGTGCAGCATATGTGGAAGTTTGCTATGAATATTTAAAGAAGTCTAAATGTGCTGTGGCAGTTTATTTATGGGGGGTAGGACATAAAGCCCTTCAAGGGAACTGGGGCTGGAGGTTGAAGGGTAACCTTGCCATATACACTTCATCTAGTGACTAAGAAAAGATGAAAAATTTGAGGAAAATTCCATACTGTTTTCCATAGCGGTTATATTAATTTCTCATCACCAGTACAGGAGGATACCTTTTTCTTTGTATACAGCCAAATAATTATTTAATTAATAATTTAATAATAATAAATAATAATTTAATTATTTTTAATAATAACAATTCTAACAGGAGTGATGTGATCAGTAGTTATAACTTTAATTTGTACTTCCAAATTAATGTTGGAAAAAGTTAGAGAAATACCTATTCGGATTCTTTGATATTTTTAATTGGGATTTCTTTTTATATTGTTTGATGATTTATTTATTCTATGTGTATGAGTATTTTGCTTGCATGTATGTATACACACAACACACACACACACACACACACACACACACACTCACACACACACACACACTCATCACATACATGTCTGGTGCCCAGGAGGGTTAGAAGAAGACATTGGATTCCTTAGAGCTGGAATTATGGATGGTTGTGAAACACTAGTTAGGTTCTGGGAACTGAACCCAGGTCCCCTGCAAGAGCAACAAGACTGGTTAGCCATCTCTCCTGGCCTGAGATTGTAATTTTATTACTGAGATGTTTGAATCCTTATACATTTTTGATATTATATCCTCATCAGATGTATGATTTGCCAATATATTCTTCATATTACATGCCTTGTCTCTCCAATTTTATAATTATTTCCTTTGTTGTCCTGAAATATTTTTAATTTGATGCATTTTTTGGTTTACATTTGCTTTTGTTGCTTATGATTTGGGGATCATATTCACAAGAATCATTGTGTAGACCAACATTGTAAAATATTTCCCCTTCATTTTCTTCCAATAGCTTTACAGTTTTAAGTCTTACATGTATCTCTTTAATATATTTTGTGTTATATTTTATTTATGGTATACGGTGGTTGAACTGCACGTGGATGTCTAGTTTACTCAACAAAATTTAGAGAGGAGACAGCATTTTCCTCACTGTGCATTCTCGGTTACTTGTTGAAAGTGGGCCATAAATGCATGGATCATTTCTCTGCTGTCTTGTGTAATTGGTAACTATTTTTACTCTAGCACTATACCACTGAGTTACTTTATCACTGCTGCAGATTAGGTGGTGTGATGGGATCTGTAATTTTCACTGAAGGTTGTTTGGGGTTTTTCCCTGTGAATTTTAGGACTATTTTTTTTTCAAGTTCTGTAAAACTGATCACTGGTATTTTGATAAGGGTTGCACTGAATCTGTAAATACATTTTGATAGTATTGATGTTTTAGTTTTCCTGAGACTCAGAGATACTGAGTTAGAAATCTCACTGTGAGTGGTGAAATACTACTGAGATCTGGGCCATGTAGCCCTCAAATCACTTTTTCACATACTGTCTCTTAGAGGTGTAACCCTATTGTTTCTTTTTTAGTTTTTTTCTGTTTCTTCCTCTTTGACTCTATATATAACTTTATGTATGGAAAAATATACTTTTCTATGATGGATGATTTTCTCATACAGTATTCTTTACATAAAACTAAATACTGAAAAATTATTTGATTCATCACTGTTGCCAAACTCAATGATTTATCCTATATTTGGTATACACTAATGTGTGAAATTTCTGGTTACAGATTAGCAGACTTTTTCTGTAGCTCAAGCAAACAAAAATTTATATGATCTTTGCAGACAATAGAATTCAATTATTTTCATTTGCATTTAAATGGGCTATTCACTAATTTCTTTTTAATTTTCTCACATAGTTAAAATGATCTCTATGATAATTTACTTCTGGAATTTTTCTATGACTGATGCTAGGCTAACTTAATATCAGGTTGAATTTGATTCTCAAAGGGGCTTGTACCTTAGCACAGTCACTGACATTATAAACAGCGTTTCTCATTTCACGTAAAAAGACAAGTACCCACTGCTTAGACAAAATGTCTTAGTGTCAGCATCAGGAAAGAGCTTGATCATTTCCTTTTGTTAATTCTCAATGTGCCAAAGTGCCTGCCCAAACCAAAAGACAATTTCTTTAAGACTTGAGGGATTCACAGACCTTCTGTGACATTTATGATCTCTCTGTCTCTGCAACTCTTTGATTATCTGGCTTCTTTCTTTTCTCCTTGCTGACCTCTCTATATTCTTATCTCATCTTTATGCTAATTTTATTAAGTATCTTATATAATGTAAATAAGATTTAGAATTCCAGAATAAAATGTCTTTTACAAATTAACCTTCCATCTTATCTCATACAAAAATATACAAGCTGATAAATAAAATTCATAAACCAACAAAATCATCTCCATGGATTCAAACATAATAAGCTGTGAACAAATATTAATCAAAGGCAAACTACTTGGCTCTCTTCTGAAGAATGTCCTCCTTTCAGACTCCTGAAGCGTCTTTGCTCAGGGGTTTCCACCTTAGTGGATACAGTCATGGGAAATGAAGTTATTGAAAGAAGACATCAGCTACTTTATAGAGTAAGAGATGTGGAGAAAGGAGTTATACATGTTGCTCTTGGGGGCAAGAAAGAACTGCACAAAAGCCTCCTGAGGTAGTATAATTCAGCAAGGAAAAAAAGACCAGTGATAAATCAGGTAGACCAACAAGGTAGAGGCAAGTCAGAATTGAGGTCAAAATGTTTTAGGAAGTCTGATCTTGAAGAGTTTAAATTTTCCTCCATGTTCACGTAAAGAAAAAATATGATCTGATTTCAATTTCTAAGTGATCATTAAGGCTGCATTTTTGGAAATGGACAGCTAGATCAAAGGAAGACACTGGGAAACTGATTGAAAAATTTATTGTGGAAGCCCAGGCTCAGGTTAGTAGTTCAACCTTGGGAGACAGAAAAGTAGCATGAGCTGAGCAGATTCCACAAGTACTTGGGAGGTAAATCTGACAGGAAATGCTGGTGGAGTGTGTGTGTGTGTGTGGGGGGGGAGAGGTAAATCAAGAATAGTTCTAAGAATACATAGTTTATTTAGAGAAATATAAAAAAAATCACTTACTGTGCTATGAACTTTCCAATGGAATTTGCAGGTTTCCTTCCGTTGCGATGCTGAAATGGGATGCAGATCTGAGAATATTAACTTGAATAATGCTTCTTGTTGCAGCAACCAAATATCTGACAAGAAGCAACCTAGGGGAGGAGAGCTTTATTTTATCTTACAGTCCGGGGAGATATAGTCCATTGTGCTAGAGAAGGATTCATAGAAGGAGCATGAGGCTATAAACCCTCATGCTCCTCCCAATGGGATCCACTTTCTCCAGTGAAGCCTTGCCTCCAAAAGGTGTCACGGTCTTTCCAAGTGGTACTCCCAGCTCTGGACTAAGTGATTGGGTGCATGATCCAGTGGAGGGTACATTTCACTTTCAAGTGACAACAATATTTGAACTGACTTTCACTAAAGATAATAATATAGGTTGTAAGATAGTATGAGGATGAAAGGCAAAGAGCAATAAGGAATTTAAGTGGAAACTGGTGAGGGTTGGGGTAAAGAAGTCATCAGTAGGAAGTTATGAAAAAATTTTAGCTTTATCATGAATGTTGGAGATAGACTCCAGAAGGTATTAAGTAGAAATGTGACAACAATTTAAAAGAACAATTTTGGAAACATTGTTAGAGAAGATACATAAAAGAGAGACAGTCATGACTCTTATGATTATGAATATATAATAAAAATATTAACTTAAGGCTATGACTGAAGTCACATTTCTGAGATAGGCAGTAAGACGTGAAATAAAAAAATTGGATGTTAGATGAGCATGAGGGAATACCTCTGGGTGTTATTATCAATAGGAAATGTAGCCTGTTGCTATGTACTATATGTGGTTTGTTTCCCAAGACTGACATCTTGTAAGTTTGGTCTTCAGAAACATGGTATTAAGATGTGGTAGAACATCTACAAAATGAATTCTAGAGGGAAATCCTTGAGTTATTGGAGGATACACTTGGAAGGCTTGGGAGACCTTTGTCCATCTGAGACTATTTTGAGATGCAATGTCTTCCTCAGACAAGCACTTCCACCGTGACATAATATATAGTCTAGACAGCACTTACAAAAGCTGGACTGATACAACTTTCAGAGCCTTGAACTTCTAAAACTATGAGAAAAATAAATCACTTTTCTTGTAAAGTTATCCTGTCTCAGTTAGTTTGCTATAGTAATAAAAATTATATGTATACAGGCTTACAGGCTTGGAGATATAGATGTTAGGTTTGGTTTGAACAAAGTCAATTTGTGAGATATCATGTTGAAATTCCTAATAGTCTTAAATAGTTGAAAGGAAACTATGAAGAAAAGTTTAGCTGGGAGGTTTGGATTGGAGATGCAAAAAGAATGGTGATTACTATTTAGCCATACATTTCCATAATTTCATCTAAAAAGAAAAAATATATGCACATTAATATATTGGTAACATAAATGACTAAAGTACCAATATTTTGAGGCAAACAGAAAGAAAGATGTCTTAAACTAAAATAAGGACTAGTAATAAATTAGCTTTGGATCTGAAATGACCCCTGATAGTTCATGTATTGAAGTCTGGATACCCAAGACAGTAGTGTTCAGAAGTAAGTTCTTTAGAAGAAGATTGAAACATGAGGCTCTGGACTCATCAATGGATTATGCATGAATGCAGTAATAGCTTAAGGGGCTGTTGGTAGGTGACAGAAACTAGAGGGTGGGGACTAGTTGGAGCAAGTTGGTCCCTGAGGTTGCACTTTTGAGGGGTATATTTTTCTCAAAGTCCTTCCCAGCCACTGTAAAGTGGGCAGCTTTTCCTTCTAATATACTCTCTGCCTTGATGTTCTGCCATGTGCTACATGCCCAATCACATGGCCAAGGGACCATGGGCTGAATCCATGATGACAAATAAATACTTCCTGCTTTAGTTTTATTTTCTGAGGTGATTTGTCACATGGAAACATGAGTAAGGCAAATGGGAGAAGACAAAGACACTTCTGTGAAGAAGGGATAGAACAAGAAAAGGGTTATGAGAGTGGAAGTGGTCAACAGTACCCAAGGTTCCCAATACTATGAAGACGAGGTCCCAAATGTCCTATGGGTGGTCAATGTGAATGTTATCAGATGAACCCAAATGGCTGTGGCTTATGATTTTAGAAGAGGAAGACAGTTTGTGGGAAAGCTTTTTAACAAGTAGTGTAAAAGGTGGTGATGCAAAAGAAACCCCAAAAATCCTATTTGTAAGAAGCTTTAGTCTTTGCCTCCAAGAACTTGGTATCTCTGCTTTTGTGTGGCTTAGTTTTTAACAATGAAACTATTGCAATGAAAATATGTTTTTACAATCTAAGTATTAAATTTATTTTCCAGGCTTCATGTGGAAATTCTTATGGAAAAGAGCGCCTTTCCCTTGTTCTAGGTCCGTCTTTACCTATAAGCACTATTACTACTGCTGCTGCTACTACTATTGTTGGTGTTGCTTTCATCATTGCTAGAAACTGGCAAGTGCTTACCATATAGAAAACATTCAATCGGTGTCTAAATGTTAGAACAGGAGGCTGGAGGGATAGATTAGTGTGTGAACTGTGTGTTGTGCAATCATGAGGACTTGAGTTCAGAACATCAATAGTCACGTAAAAGCCAGGCATGTAAGTGTGCATCTGTAACATTAATGCTTGGGGATAGAAGTCCTGGGACCTCACTTGCCAGCTTGTATAGCCAATGTGGTAAACTCCGGGCTCTGTCAGAGACCCTGTCTCAAAAGCTGAGGTTGATATCGATAGAGGAAGACACCAAATATCTATATCTGGCCTCCATACATACACACATAGGCAAGTACATCCTCTTGTTCATGTGTATGCATATGTAGGCATCACACACACACACACACACACACACACACACACACACACATTACAATTGAGTAATTAGATACTTCAAAGCAGATAATTAGAGTTTGGGATGGCTGAGTTACTAAACTGTTTGCTATGTAAGCAAGAAGAACAAGGGCTTGTGTTAGATGACTAACATGCATATAAAAACCAACTGTGATGACTTAAGCCTGTAGTTCCAGTGCTGGGAAGGCACAGACAGATGATCTCTGGGGCTTGCTGAATAGTCAGCCTAGCTGAGTCAGTGAGCTTCAGGTTCAGTTGAGAGTCCCTGCCTCAAAAACTTGGAGAGCAATAAAGGAAAGCACCAGACCACAACCTCTGGCCTCCATATGTATGCACATACATGTGCACATTTCCCCTCACAGACACATATACACACATATGAATGTCTAAACACATGTGCAAACACACCTATAAGAACCCATATAATTAGTCATTTTAAATCCATAGATTGGTTGTAATCACAGAGGGTTTATGGTAGGAACTTTTCCATAGCCACAGACCTCATAAATTTCAAGCATGGGTATCTATTGGCAAACAAAGACATTGGGTGTGAAGGGGAGGGTGAATAAAGAAGCGTGGTCCAGTATGAATCATTTTCCTCTTAGGAGGTAACTCAAAATAGAATTCCCTGCT
This sequence comes from Peromyscus nudipes, assembly GCA_902168325.1. Lineage (NCBI taxonomy): Eukaryota > Metazoa > Chordata > Mammalia > Rodentia > Cricetidae > Peromyscus > Peromyscus nudipes. Next base: position 19,996 of record CABHPH010162666.1, read on the forward strand.
GATGGCTGGGTCAGAAAGGCATAACATATGCAGTGTTCTAGAAATACGGTTGTTGCTGTGGGACTGCTTATGACTATATCCAAATAATGAAAGCATCATTTCCTTAGTTTTAAAAACCCTATTTCCATCTAACTTTGAAAGGTAATTTTTGTTATAATTTTCTAATCGTAAGAATAATTATAATCACAGACCATTGGAACCCCCCCCAAAGAATCCAAACTACTTGTCCAAGTTAACATTGTGCATGACACGAAGATAATGAATGCCTTCAGAACAAGGCAGTGGAGCTTAAATTAAATTTGACCTAACCTTAAAAAGCACGAGAGAGATGGCTTTGTCAGGAACCTGAAAACCACAAGATATCTATAAATAGATGTGACTTAGATTTTAAAAAAATATCTAGGGTAAGTAATTGCTCTTCACTAATACCTGGAAGTGCAAAAACAAGCTTTGACTATAAACATTGATTTCAGAAGTATTTTTTGCTAAGAATGTTAATGGTGTGATGCACAAAACTACTACATTAGACAAAATGTCACCCTACACCCTATTTCATCATGTACACACTCTTGGTCAAATATTTACTCTTCTTGACCATGAAGCAAGAGAACATAGGTCACAAATTTTGTTCCCTCTGTGTGTTATGAATGCCTTTTGCTTTCACTTCTTTACTTTTTCAAATCCACATTACGCTGTAGGCCACCTTCCCCAACCTGTACTCTCATCAAGCCTCTATTACCTAGAACCCACTTCTGGTGATCTCACCATAGTCTGTCATACAATGAAGGGTTAAGTCAGAGAAGTCTGGTGTTTGTGCATCAAGATTAAGGCTGCCTACCTAGTTATTGGTCCTTTGTTATTTCTACTCCCAGAAACACTGTTTTCCTTGACAGGGAAGAGTGACTTGGACTGTGGAAATGTAACAGCTCTCAGGCCGATGCTGTAGAAGGACAAGTCTTAGAGTGAATGTAGATCTATAACAGCCATATTCATTTTAGTGCCCAGTGATTTCTAATTCCTGTGACATTTTTACTGTCCATTTTACCTATGTGATACATCATGTACAGATCCAATATTTATTTAATGACAGCTCAATACCAAGCTCTATCTTTATACTAAGTCTACAATGGTGAGAAGATAACTCAAATTCTTAAAAAAGTTTTCAACACAGTAAGAATAATAGATGGCCCTACTGTATTCAGAAGGTTATAGGCAAAAGTATAGTGGATGCTATGCTCTGAATGCCCATTAGCTACAGACCTTTATGCTAAGCTACAGACCTTTATGCTAAGTTTGTGTTTGAGAGATCAAGTTCCTTCCACAGATATTCTTAGGCTACAAACTTCTCCAATCCAATAGCCCTTATACATCTTTCCAACATGATTCTTCTTGAGGTTAGGAATATTAGATGTGTTTGAATTCCATCTTAATATTGTATGATTCTACTGTTTGATCTGTCTTCAAACCTCCCCCCAAAATGATGAATCCAAAGGACGGACATAGACTTTTGAAAGCTTATTTGTCTGCTATAATTTTCAAGAACGTTCTTGTTTCCCATGTGAAATTCTGCCTCACAGAAAGTCACACAGAATGCCAATAACCTAATATGCTAAATTTTCTTATTCTAATTTATGAAACATCTGTTTGTGTGCTATTTGATAATTTTGAGACTGTAATCATACTTCTGCATCACATTCACTGCATGATTAAAAAATGGGTCTTTAAATCTATTTCTTACTAGGTGTGCTCCTCTACTTCTGGGAATGATTGAAATCATGGCACACCCCAGAAACAAGTTTGGGAAACCTGTGACAGAGTTTTCCTTATACCCGGTACAGTTGCCAAGTCTTCAGTTGGAAATGATTCTGAATCACAGTGTGCTATGAATGGAAGGTTCTTCAATATTATGTCCCAATTTATGCCAATGGCCTTGGTTCTCTTTCTGCTTCTCTGATAAACACTGAGGCCAAGAGGGAATTGGGGAGGAAGGGATTTGTTTCATCTTATACTTCCCGGTAACAATCTATCCCTGAAGGAAGTCAGGACAGGAGCTCAATGTAGGAACCTGGAGGCAGGAGCTGATGCAGAGGCCACGGAGGAGTGCTGCTTAATGACTTGCTTCCCATGTCTTGCTCAGCCTGCTTTCTTATTGAATCTAGGACCACCAGCCCAGGGGTGGCACTGTACACAACGGTCTGAACCCTCTCATTATCAGTCATTAATCAAGAAAAATGCCCTACAGACTTGTGAGCAGGCCAACCTGATGGAAGTATTTCTCAGCTGAGGTTCCTTTTCCCATGTCTGTCTAGGTTTGTGGCAAAAGCTTACTAAGGACAGAAAGAGGAGGAAAATGAAGTGATCCTAAGAAGGCCAGAGAGAAACACATCTTAGAGCTAAAGACCTTTACATGAATCCTCAGAAGTGAGTCTACTGTAATGATGGTCAAGTGAATTCATAAGCGAAGCTGTATTTGAAATCTTAGTGTTCTGACAGTGCCTCAACAGAGGTATACTGCAGGGTGGCTGCTGAATATCCCCCCTCTATAGAATCTAGAAATATTTATTTTACCAGCCATAAGCCCTTACTTCTTATATATGGACAACTGTAATGTTCTCTATCTTAGGGGGTATGCTATGAAGAGCTTTTTTTTTTTTTAAGCTGAAGACCTAACTTAACCAACAAGTTTTCTTATCTTATACAACACAAGTTAGAAAAACTAACTCCACCATTGACAGAAACTCAGCTCCAAAAACTGTGTTTGAATTTGCTGTACTCTGAGTCTGGTCTTTGATGTTTCCTTCAGAGCAATGCAGTCTGACACTTAACCATGGATTAGTTCTATGAACTTACACAACTGCCAGTGTGATCTTTGTGTTAGCAGTGTAACCTCAAGCAGGTCAAGGTCTGAGATGGAATCTCTGCTATTGACATCTCTCTCTCTCCTAATGTTATTGTTTGTTTGTTTATTTGGGTTTTTTGTTTTTTATTATTAAGAAATTTTATTCATTTTATATACCAACCACAGATCACCCTTTCTTCTCTCCTCCCACCCCCAGATCCCCCAAACTCCCATTCCCTTCTCCGACAAGGTAAGGCCTCCTATTGGGAGTCAGTAGAGTCTAGTCTATTCAGTTGAGGCAGGTCAAAGCCCCCTCCCCCTGCATCAAGGCTGTGCAAGGTGTCCCACTATAGGTAATGGGCTCCAAAAAGCCAGCTCATGCACCAGGGATAGATCCTGATCACACTGTCTTGCTTATGCAGAGGGCCTAGTCTAGTCCCATGGAAGCTCCTCAGCTGTTGGTCTAAAGTTCATGAGTTCCCACTAGTTTTGTTTGGCTGTCTCTGTAGGTTTCTCCATAATGATCTTGATGCCCCTTGCACATAGAATCCCTCTTCTCTCTCTTAAACTGGACTCCTGGAGCTCAGGCTGGGGCTGGGCCGTGGATCTCTGCATCTGCTTCTATCTTTTACTGGATGAAGGCTCTATGATGACAGTTAGGGTATTCACCGATCTGATTACTAGAGTAAGCCAGTTCAGGCACCCTCTCCACTATTGCTAGTAGTCTAAGCTGGGGTCATCCTTGTGGATTCCTGAGAGCTTCACCAGCACAATTAAACAGTAAAGTGTATGCAAAGTGTACAGTGCTAATCATGGAACTTTAAATCAGCACATGGAAAGTGATTATCATAGCAACTAGTATACACTAAATACTGAGAGTTATAAGTTCTTACAATGATGAGCAAGAACATGTTATGAGCCCTGTGAACCCTGGGTGGATATTACCAGTAACCTCAGTTCACACTGAATCCTCTCTCTGCTCTCAGTGGTGTATTGGATTAAATCTCACATCCCTCCATTCCCACTAGAATATGCCTTCCTTGTGCTGTTTTAGTTACTTTCCTTGTGGTTGTGGCAAAGAACAAGACGAAAGCGACCTAAGGAGGTTCATTTTGGCCTGTAACTTAAGGAGTTGCAGTCCATCATGATGGGGAAGGCATGGTAGCTGGGCTCTACGTGGTGGCAGAAAGATGCATTTGATGTCTGTTAGCATGGTGCCAACCAAGAAGCAGAGAGTGTGTCCTGAGCTTCCCAGATAGAATGCTAAAGCCCCAGCTCTTTGTCCTTATGTCTGCCAGTGAGGCCCCATGTCTAAAAGGTTCCACAAACTCCCAAAATAACATCACCAGCTGGGTACCAAGTATTTAAACACACAGTCTGGGGAGGACATTTCACACTCAAATCATAGCGTGTACTCAGGGAATGCCAGGGGATTTGTGAACAAACCAAACATAAGGTACTGTTCTAAAAAGGACAGGGACTCTTGGTAATGCCTGTAAATCCACTCAACTTAGACCTTGCAGTCTATAGGGAATATGGGGAAATATTGCCATGTCCGCCTGGTTCTGAGAAGGTTGTCAAGTTAATTCCACTCAAGTGTCACATATATAGACCATCCCAATTTTCTGTGCTTTATAAAAAAAACTTAACTCTCAGGTCCACTCATCTTATATAAAAGAGATTATCCTGCTGTTGGCCGAAAGTTCTGGTAGCAATTTGTGTAAAGCATGGTGTGCAGTTTTATTTATGTCAGCACTTAGAAAGTGATTTAACCAGTGATGTGGGAGGTAGACAAGGGGGTGGCATTACATTTCAACAAACATTTAGAGTTCTTTGGAACTGAAGGCTGTACAAATAGAATTGACCAAAAATGGAATAGGTCTGTGTAATTTTGATGGAAAGTCCAGCAATGATAGATTATATTCTTTTGCATTTTTGTTTATTTAGCTTGACAGGGGATATGAAAAAGGTGCTTTTGATTAAGTACCTTAATATCTTACATTTATATAGTGCCTTTCACCCTAGAGGCATAATAAACTATGTTTATACAGCTTCATAAACTTTCCACAGAATTGGCTCTTTCCTCATCAGAAATGGTCAAAAGTCATCTGTGCCTGGCACCTCTGCCACAAGGAAGGAGTGAGGGACTCTCAAACCATGTTAACCAAGGTAGATTCAGTTTTCACCCAATATACTAAAAATCTTATTATTGAACAAATTATGTATTGTCTGATGGGTTTTGAGAAATGATTTGGCTGAAACTACTAATTAGTCATATACTACCTAACAAATTAACCAACTTTGCAGACAGTGCATGTTGAATTGCCCTTTGTTCTTGCTAGTCTGTGAGCAGGACTTCATGCACATTTAGTATTTCTAACTCATTTCTTTCATCTTGATTAAAGAAATGTGAACAATAAATATTTTATTAACTACTTACTTAAACCTTTCAGAGGTGTTTTCTTCGAGACTCCTCTTCCTAAAATCAGAAGGGAGGAACAATGTGTGTGTGTGGGGGGCAATTAATAAATATATGATGGCATTTTTATTTATATTTATGCTTTTAACTGTAGTTTAACATAAACTGAACCTTAAATATTCCCTCAAGGGTCCTCCTGTGTTGAAGGCTTGGTTGAAAGCTGATGGCTTTTGGAAAGTGACTGCATCAGGAGGTGCTGATGGATGGATTAGTCCAATGAATCCAGTGATGGATTAATCCATGGTTGAGATAGAGCTGCATGGACTGTAAGAGTAGGAGGTAGGGTCTACTTCATTGAAGGTGGTAAGTAGTCCCCAGGAAGATCTAGCTGTTCTTCCTCCCTAGCCTCTTACTTTTCTGTCTAGTTGCCCTGAATCAAGCAGCTTTGCTCTGTTTTGGTTTTCAGCCAAACTCCTCTAGATTACCACAGGCTAGAAGTGGCTGACCATGGGTTGAAAGCTCTAAAACTGCTAGCTAAAACCAACTTTTCTTCTTTAATTTGACTTGCTCAGATACCTTGTCATAGCAATAAAAAATTACCAACACACTCATATTATCTTGATTATAGGTCCTAAGGTTAAGTTAAATATACTTAATATTGGGTTTTATAAGAGAATGATGATTATAACAGTTTCCAGTGTTTATTTTGACTACTAAAAATAACCCAAATATAGCCAATTGGCTATAGAGGTACATCAAAAATTTAATACATAATATTATATTATTTATATTATTGGGATGTTAAGTTGCATTTGGTCTTTTATATATGAAACTATTTCTCTCTCTCCCCTCATTTCTCTGCCTCCCTCCCTCACTCACTCTCTTCCTCCCTTCCTTTTTCTCTTTCATACGTGTGCATATTTGCACTCACACGCATAGAAGGAACCATTGATTAAGATTCTAAACATCAGAAGATTAGTCTTTATTTTTAATCACTGATAACTTAATTGTCAATCTCTTTCTAACATTGGTTTCTTAGTTTATATTATACCCCATGGAATCCAGCATTAGAGAGAATCTGTGAATTATGATAATTGTATATTAAATATATTTCTTGAGAAACTTGTTTTATTTTCAAACCATCAAGTTTCATTAAGTTAGAAAACAGAAAAGTCTTCTAGATCTCATAATACCTTTAGTAGTGTGAATGCTTTAGGATGCCTCATTTCTGATCCCTTACTCCACGTAATCAGGCACGATTAGATGTGTGAGACCTAAAGGACCCCCCATGTCATAAAGGGGAATTTTAATCTTCTGTTTACTTAGGTAATATCCATGATATGTTCATTTGAATTAGAGAGTGCACAGAATTCATTGCATTATAGAAAAACAATAGTAAATTCTGCCTTGAGAAAGACCAAGACTATAGCTATACATTATTCTCCTAGTGGTTAATTCAAGTTTTTATGCATTCAAATTTATGAAAAAAAACTGTTGGGTTTGGGATACATTGTATTTGTTTAGCTTGTAACAAAGATAATTTTTCAACTTTTATTATGTGCTTTTTAAGAACTAGCAGCAGTGCTAATGTCTAAAATTTGAATCCTCAGACTTTAAATCAAGGACAGAAACAATATTTTCAAAGAGAAAAGCAATTGAGTATCATAGTCAATGGGAAAAAACACCATGTGTACTATTTCATTGTATTGTGACAGGTATAATTTTAGATGGCAGGTTGGTTTATCTTGTTGTTCCCAAAGGTACAACAACCTCATACCTTGTTCACACTGCTCAGAAACAATCAACTTCTCTCCTTGCAGCCTATTATATTTCTCAGAAAGTTGCTTGCGTAAGGAACTCCCCCACATAAACTTGTTATGCATTGGGAAATGGATTATGCCTGTACCCTGGGAGACAGTTGATCCTGCAGGCTAGAGTTTATGGGAAAATAAAAACCAAAAAGAAAATGCATTTCAACAAAGTTGACTCGGCTTACACAATTTCTCAATGATCTGTCTTTTCCTGGAGACTGGGATTGCAAATGACTGGACCAATCAAGACATTTTATTCTAACACCTGTGTTATTGGAAATGGCTACATTGATTAACATAATTAAGATTTAGATAAGTAGCCCAATTAAGCAATTACCAAGTCCCTGTGCAGGAGGTTCTATATTGTCATGCTCCATGTGGGAAACATATAGAATAGAAAATAGACCTGATTCAACTTCTTTTCTTTGAATATTTTTATTGATTATCTACTTTTTGTTTGAGAAAGCACAGAGACAAATAGCCAAATGAATGGAAACACATGAACTATGAACCAATAGCTGAGGAGCCCCCAACTGGATCAGGCCCTCAGAATAAGTGAGACAGTTGATTAGCTTGATCTGTTTGGGAGGCATCCAGGCAGTGGGACCAGGTCCTGTACTCAGTGCATGAGTTGGCAGTTTGAAACCTGGGGCTTATACAGGGACACTTGGCTCAGCCTGGGAGGATGGGACTGGACCTGCCTGGACTGAATCTAACAGGTTGAACTCAATCCTCAGGGGAGTCTTTGCCCTGGAGGAGATGGGAATGGGGGGTGGGCTGGGGGGAAGGGGAGGGGGGCAGGAGGGGGGAGAACAGGGGAATCCGTGGCTGATATGTAAAATTAAATTAAATTATAAAATACAAAAACACCCTAATTGAACTGACCCACTCTGGTGATGGGATGGCCAAATACCCTAATTGTCGTGCTAGAAATCCCATCCAATGACTGAGGGATCTGGAAGCAGAGATCCACGGCTAGACCCCAGGTGGAGCTCCGGGAGTCCAATTAGCGAGAAAGAGGAGGGTCTATATGAGCAAGAATTTTTGAGACCAAGGTTGGATAAAGCACAGGGACAAATAGCCAAATGAATGGAAACATATGAACTATGAACCACTGGCTGAGGGGCCCCCAGCTGGATCAGGCCCTCTGAATGGGTGAGACAGTTGATTGGCTTGATCTGTTTGGGAGGCATCCAGGCAGTGGGACTGGGTCCTGTGCTCATTGCATGAATTGGCTGTTTGAAACCTGGGGCTTATGCAGGGTCACTTGGCTCAGCCTGGGAGGAGGGGAATGGCCCTGCCTGGACTGAGTATACCAGGTTGATCTCAGTCCTAGGGGGAGGCTTTGCCCTGGAGGAGGTGGGAATGGGGGGTGGACTGGGGGGAAAGGGAGGGGGGTGGGAGGGGGGAGAACAAGGGAATCCGTGGCTGATATGTAGAACAGAATGGTATTGTAAAATAAAATTAAATAAAATTAAAAAAAAATAAAATAAAAAATAAAATACAAAATAGAAAGAAAATTTACAATTAAAAAAAGAGAGAATTTTATTTTATTCTACTTTATGGCAAATATTTTGAGTTTATATAAATCGGTATTGTCTCCAGGCTTCAGGACCTATATCAGGATCATTTGTATATCTCCTTTTACACAAATATCATACCTGGCATTTAGTAAGTGGTAAGTGTAGTCTTAAAACTTGCAAAGTATTTAGCTTCATATCATGACAGTGTGTGTAAAATGATTGACAACAAATATTTTTGCCTTTGATCTTCAAATCTTGACAAACACACCGTGGCATCTAATTGCTTAAGTAGGTTACAGATGGGATTCGTAAACCAGCACAGAAAACATAAGCGACTTCACCATCAGATTGCTGTTACTCACTGCCTGTGCCCTCTAGGCTTAACCCTATGATTTTTGCATGTGTTACTAATAGTCGAGTTGTATTGAATGGTGTTTGGGTGATCCTGGTTTGCCATTGGTTTAGTCTTGTTGTCTTGGAAAAAACTTAGTAATAAAATTGGTTTTCACTTTGAAATGTATTGGTTTGGATAATGTACATGGTCATATTTATTCATTTATTTTCATGATAGATGTGCAGTATTTGGAAAACTTCAATAAAAATGTAATACATATTTGGGCACAGTTTTGAGTTTTAGGCTTTTCCAGATGCAGTTTAGGTGTTGAACTGGCTCAAAGTTTTAGAGAATTTCATTTTCTACGAGCCATAGAAGACTGGATGGTTTAGGTATTTGAGCAGAGGGAGATTTCCAACACCATACTCTGTTTAGCATTAGGCACACTCTGGATCAAATGTGCTAACTACTAATTGACCCTTCTCAGAAGGTCCACATCCATGGAGGAAGCACACCCACTCTCTAAAGTGTACTCCTCATGGTATGATCTGTGTGTTTAGTTCTCCTCCTCCTCCTCCTCCTCCTCCTCCTCCTCTTCTTTCTCCTCCTCTTCCTTCTCCTCCTCCTCCTCTTCCTCCTCCTCCTCTTCCTCCTCCTCTTCCTTCTCCTCCTCCTCCTCCTCTTCCTCCTCTTCCTCCTTCTCCTCCTATTTTTTTCCTCCTTCTCCTGGTACTAATATCCACAGACATTTTTGGTTTTGTCAAGGGAAGCTGAGTATGTCAAGAGTAATCATTGAGACCCCAGTGTGTGCACTGGAGAACTAGTAAAGGTTGACAGTGGTTTTGTCCACCCTTTCCTTGGGACTCTGAGCCTCAGAAGCAACCAGCCTGGAGGAGCTGCCTAGTTGGTTTTCTTTCATTTATATAGATGTAGATGCAGCGAATTATTGAACTTGCATTCACAGCGTTGCCTCCAGCCAAGGTTTTCTTTTATTTGTCAATCAATCCAGTGCTGCTAGTAGTTAGTCCAGTAGGATAGTAAACATTTGCTTTCTCTTTTGACTTGGGGCATGCAACTTGTGTCAGTAAGTGTAAAACATAGGCATCTTCTAAAAGAACAGTACTGCTCTGAGATACAGTAGTTCAAATATCATTACAATCTTTTTTCCCCCTGCTTTTATTTTTAGTCATAAGAGTACAGGAGCAGAGCAAAGTTCACAGTTACTAAGATGATGGCAAACATTTTATTTTTTCCTCTCTGTAGCGTCAAGACATCTGGAAGGATGTTTAGAGACTTTCGTAGATGCCAAGGGCACTCATGGATACCAGAGATGCTTGCTTTTATCTGATAAAAAGAATGTACAAAAGATAGAAGAAAAGTATTGATTGGATAAATTGGACTTACTTTTAAGTGAGCCTGGTCTTCAATGTGGAAGATGGCTTAGAGAAAAGACATTAGAGCTATCCTTTTAAATTGTGCTTTGAGAAGTGTGTGTGTGTGTGTGTGTGTGTGTGTGTGTGTGTAGAGGTGGAGACAGAGAGAGAACGAGAACATACTGTCTCTTGAAAAGTTTGTTTCAATGTACTTTAAATAAATAATAATTAAATCTCAAAATTGGTTAAAACATGCAAACCGGTCCCTGGGCACCAGCCACCCCTGGGAAGACCTGCTCACCTTGGCCCCAGATTCTGGCCAGCCGGCAGGCTCCCTTCTACCCCCACCCCTACCGGGAAGCCCCCCCTTCTCCAAGATTCCCTGCAGTCTCCAAGCCCTGTCCCCAAATCCAAAATCCCCGGAGACCCCCACCACTTCCTGAGACTTAGAGACCGGCCCCAGCTCCCATCGTGCCCCGGACTTCCCTTCTGGACAAAGCTCCCATCCTGCCCCGGACTTCCCTTCTGGACAAAGAGCTGCCATCTTGCCTTGGACTTCCCATCTGGACAATAACTCCCATCCTGCTTCGGCCTTCCCATCTGGACAACAGCTCCCAACCTGCCTCGCACTTCCCATTTCGACAAGAGAGTCCCATCTGGACAAGAGAGAGAGACTTCCCCAATCTGTCAGCTCTTTCTACACCAAGTGCACCTATAAGACCAAGATCGAGCACAAGGAGATGGGCAGACGTCAAGGCAGAAGTACATACAACAAAATGAAGAGCAATACAGCATCCCCAGAACCTAGCCCTCCTCCAACATCTAGAGCTAATCATCAAAAAATGGAAGAAGCAGAAGAAAACAGCCTTATGAATAACATCATGAAGAAGGTAGAGGCTTATATAGAGGAACAGACAAAAAAATGGCAAGAACGCTGTAAAAACCTAGAGGAAAGGTCAATTAAATTAGAAGAAAACAATAAAGTCCTGGAAGAAAACAATAAAGCACTGAAAGAAAGCCATGAAAAAGCAATGAAACAGGTCCAAGACCTGCAAAGGGAGATAGAAAAAATGAAGAAGACACAAACAGAGGGAATGCTGGAAATAGAAAATCTAAGTAAACGATCAGGAACTTCAGATGCAAGTATAACCAACAGAATGCAAGAGATGGAAGAGAGGATCTCTGGCGTTGAAGATAAGGTAGAAGAAATAGATTCATCAGTCAAAGAAAACACTAAAGCCAACAAAGTCATGACCCAAAATGTCCAAGAAATCTGGGACACCATGAAAAGACCAAACCTGCGAATAATAGGGATAGAAGAAGGAGAAGAATACCAACTTAAAGGCGCAGAAAATATATTCAACAAGATCATAGAAGAAAACTTTCCCAACTTAAAGAAGGAAATGCCTATGAAGATACAAGAAGCCTATAGAACACCAAACAGACTAGACCCCCCCCAAAAAAAGTCCCCTCGCCACATAATAATTAAACAACTAAACATACAGAATAAAGAAAGAATATTAAGAGCAGCAAAGGAAAAAGGCCAAGTGACCTATAAAGGCAAACCCATCAGAATAACACCCGATTTCTCAATGGAGACTTTGAAAGCCAGAAGAACATGGACAGATGTAATGCAGACACTAAGAGACCATGGATGCCAGCCTAGACTAATATACCCAGCAAAACTTTCAATCATCATAGACAGAGTGAACAAGACATTTCAAGACAAAGCCAGATTTAAACAATACCTATCCACAAACCCAGCCCTACAGAAAGCACTAGAAGGAAAATTCCAATCCAAGGAAGTCAGATACACCCTTGAAAACACAGGCAATAGATAACACCACAGCAGTAAACCCCAAAGATAAGAAGTACAGACACACTACCACCAAAAAATAACAGGAATGAACAACCACTGGTCATTAATATCTCTTAATATCAATGGACTTAATTCACCTATAAAAAGACACAGGTTTACAGAATGGATACGAAAGCAGGACCCATCTTTCTGTTGCATACAAGAAACACACCTCAAATACAAAGACAGACACTACCTAAGAATAAAAGGCTGGGAAAAGACTTTCCAATCAAACAGTCTTAAGAAACAAGCAGGTGTAGCCATCCTGATATCCAACAAAATAGACTTCAAACTAAAATCAATCAAAAGAGATCTAGAAGGGCATTACATATTCATCACAGGAAGGATCCACCAAGAGGAAGTTTCAGTTCTGAACATTTATGCCCCAAACACAAGGGCACCCACATATGTAAAAGAAACACTACTAAAGCTTAAACCACATATAAAACCCCACACATTAATAGTGGGAGACTTCAACACCCCACTTTCACCACTGGACAGATCTCCTAAATGGAAACTTAACAGAGAAATAAAGGACTTAACTGATGTCATGACCCAAATGGACTTAATTGATATCTACAGAACATTCCATCCTAACAAAAAGAATATACTTTCTTCTCAGCACCCCATGGAACTTTCTCCAAAATCGACCATATACTTGGCCACAAAGCAAATCTCAACAGATACAAAACAATTGGAATAGCCTCCTGTGTTCTATCAGACCACCAAGGTTTAAAGTTAGATTTCAACAACAACAAAAACTACAGAAAACCTACAATCTCATGGAAACTGAATAATGCTCAACTGAATCACCAATGGGTTAAGGAAGAAATAAAGAAAGAAATTAAAGATTTCCTAGAGATCAACGAAAATGAAGACACCACATACCCAAACCTATGGGACACTATGAAAGCAGTGCTAAGAGGGAAATTCATAGCACTAAATGCTCACATAAAGAAGTTGGAGAAATCTCACACTAGTGACTTAACTGCACACCTGAAAGCTCTAGAACAAGAAGAAGCAAAGTCTCCCAGGAGGAATAGACGCCAGGAAATCATCAAAGTGAGAGCTGAAATTAATAAAATAGAAACAAAGAGAACAATACAAAAAATCAATGAAACAAAGAATTGGTTCTTTGAGAAAATCAACAAGATAGACAAGCCCTTATCCAAACTAACCAAAAGACAGAGAGAGAGCATCCAGATTAACAAAATCAGAAATGAAAAGGGGGACATAACAACAGACATTGAGGAAATCCAGAGAATCATCAGGTCATACTTCAAAAGCCTCTATTCCACAAAACTGGAAAATCTAAAAGAAATGGATAATTTTCTGGATAGGTACCACATACCTAAGTTAAATCAAGACCAGATAAACTATTTAAATAGTCCAATAACACCTAAGGAAATAGAAACAGTCATTAAAAGTCTCCCAACCAAAAAAAGCCCAGGGCCAGATGGTTTCAGCGCAGAATTCTACCAGATCTTCAAAGAAGAGTTAATACCAATACTCTCTAAATTGTTCCACACAGTAGAAACAGAAGGAACATTACCAAACTCCTTCTATGAGGCTACAATTACCCTGATTCCTAAACCAAACAAGGATACAACAAAGAAAGAGAACTACAGACCGATCTCCCTCATGAACATTGATGCAAAAATACTCAATAAAATACTGGCAAACAGACTCCAAGAACACATCAAAACAATTATCCACCATGATCAAGTAGGCTTCATCCCAGGGATGCAAGGGTGGTTCAACATACGAAAGTCCGTCAATGTAATATACCATATAAACAAACTGAAAGAAAAAAACCACATGATCATCTCACTAGATGCAGAAAAGGCATTTGACAAAATCCAACACCCCTTCATGATAAAGGTCTTGGAGCGATCAGGAATACAGGGAACATACCTCAACATAATAAAGGCAATTTATAGTAAGCCAACAGCCAACATCAAATTAAATGGAGAGAAACTCAAAGCAATTCCACTAAAATCAGGAACGAGGCAAGGCTGTCTGCTCTCCCCATACTTATTCAATATAGTACTTGAAGTTCTAGCCAGAGCAATAAGACA
>CABHPH010162668.1:0-43295 GCA_902168325.1 Peromyscus nudipes
AAAAGCTGGGCGTGGCTGAATGTGCATGCAGTCCCAGGATTGGGAGTGGGTGGGTCGGAGACGTGGATCCTGAGCAGGCCAGCAGAAATGCTGACTTTCAGGTTGAGTGACAGATGCTGCATTGTGTAACAAGGAAAAAAGCAATAGAGGAAAAACCCCAGTGGAGGCTCTGGCCTCTACATGCAAGTGTATATCACACACACACACACACACACACACACACACACACACATACACACATCACACACACACACACACACACAGTATCACTGCTCTGGTCTCCACATGCAAGTGTATCACACACACACACACATACACACATCATACACACACACATACACACATCATACACACACACACACAGTATCACTGCTCTGACCTCCACATGCAAGTGTATATCACACATACACACACACACACACACACACACACACACACAGTATCACTGTTTTGGCTTCCAAATGCAAGTCTGTATCACACTTATGCACACAACATACACATATCCACCATATCGTGTAAACATCCAATAAATAAGCACAAATTTACAAAAATTAGTATAATGTACCTATATGTTTATACATGCTTTATGTGTTTGTTCATATTTGAACCTATTATGTTGATGTGCATGTATGTATTTTTGTACATGTGTATGCTCAGTGTGTATGTGTTTACACATGTGCAGGTCATTATCCATCAAGGTCTTCACATCCTTGACAGAGCACATCCCCTTTCAGGAAAAAAATTCTATCTCTGAATCTTTAATACTGAATAAAGTTACAAAGGGCCAGTTTTTTTAAAATCCTAATTATCTTGCTAGAATAATTTTGGTTGATTTATCTCAAAAATATCATTTTACTTTCTCCTACTAAGAAGTGTTTACCAGTGCATGAATATAATCATGTCTGTTTTTAATTGAACATAGTAAATAGCTTTTGGGAGAAATTACATTCTTGATCTGTTAAGATATTTAAAATCTTGCTTGCAAAAAAGAAAACCCCATATTTGTTATTTGTGAACTTATATCCCTATAAAATTATATTTTAAAGTAGGTTAAATAATTATAGTTATACCGTGTAAGATTACATCTTCCAAGTTCTAAACATTTTTAGTAATTAGAAGTGTAGTTACAGGAAAACAAGATCATTAAAAACCCTTAATTAAGCTCCTTTCCCTTGCAATTGCTTTCTTAGGACAGTTTCCACAGGATTAATGATAAAGTGCGGAAAATTCAGTGGATTTGGGATAAATGATACGTGAAGTTTTCCTCCCGTGGAACACGGTTTCAGCTTTCTTGTCCCACCCTCCTCGGGCATCCTAACCCCTTCAGAGGAGTTGTTTGCTGAGTTTGATACTTGTCTTCTCCAGTAGCAGGGAGTTTCCCTATGGCAGGAACGCAGTGCAGCCAGCCTCTGCTCGGTTGTTAGTTCCCGCGATAAAGTCTCGACCAATATTTGGCTATTTAAAAATAATGAAGTTATTTTAAAACGTAAAATCAAAAAATAAAATAACTGCACCACGAAATTTGAATTTCATGGCCAGTGTGTCCTTAACCAAATATTTGAATGGCCCTGTTGCTTGAGCACAGACTGTTTTCCTAACTAGTTCATAGAGTCTCCCCAGCAAATCTGCCTCCGGGTCTATTCATCAGAGATCATATTGAGTAAGATTGAACTGAGATAATCCTATGTATGAACAGAGCAGGAGGCAGCATGGGAGGTATAATTCAAGGGACTGAAAGAGGCCTGTCTCTTCCAAAATAGTTCCACCAAGCTTCGGTGGTGTGTGGAGAACACCTCGTTGGGGGTATTTTGCAGATGTTGTTATTAAAATATCTCCAGGAAGGCCATTTTATCTTCTTTTTTTTCCCCAGGTGGTTGTAAAACAGAATGACACACCGCCCCCTTTTAAGGTACAACACGAATAATTGAATGTTAGGATGCGAAGGGCAATCTTCTGGTTTGAAAATAACATGAAAAGGGTACGACTATTTTCTTGGGCAGGCAGAGATTTTTAACTGGAAAATTTGAGAAGTGAAACTTTGCAAAATCTTGGCACAGATCTGTCAGGTTTCAGACACAGATCAAAAGGTCCTTTCCTAAGAAGGAGAACAGAGCAACACGGTAAATAGGAGCAGTTATCTGAACACATTACAAAGTTTTGAAAATATGGAAAAAAACGAACATTTCTGGAAAATTAAAGAACTTTTTTGTTTTCTCTCTCTCTCTCTCTCTCTCTGTCTGTGTGTGTGTGTGTGTGTGTGTGTGTGTGTGTGTGAGAGAGAGAGAGAGAGAGAGAGAGAGAGAGAGAGAGAGAGAGAGAGAGAGGGAGAGAGAGGAGTAAATCAACAGGACCAATATTGGATGAGCAATGATACAGAAGGACAGACATAAGGGTACAGAAGGAGGGTTGCTTAGCAACACAAAGACCATCAAAGCAACGGGACCTCCTCAGAAGAGACTCCTTGGCTTCTGGGATCACCATCTGCCTGTGAAGGAAATGAAAGTGTGACTGGCTAGTGACAGCCCAGATTTCATTCGCTTCATAATCTTATTTAAGGCTGACTTTCTTCGTTAGAGTTCCCATTTTGTCTTTCTGCTTGTATTAGATGGTAATGTGTTCTACATTAGCTGGAAGGCAGAATGAGGAAGGAAGATAGGAAAGGAATAGATTGGGTTATTTCCTTAATAAGTATCCAGGAGCCTGAGTCATTAAGAGTTTGAGTTGATTTCAGATCTGTGTGCTAGAATTTCCCGTTTTAGCAAATCTTGAATGTACAATGCGTATCCTGAGTTGTGAAGTGGATGCTGGGCTCTTCAGCAGATTTCAGAACTTATCTACTCCATGTAACTGATGCAATGCACCATTTCACTATCATCAGATTTAGTTTTTGACAAAATATTTCTTTTCTTGGGGTTATTAAAGGAGCATGTACACAGAACCCAGAGAGAACAAACCAGAGTTTATAGATGTTTGATGATACTTAAATCTGAAACGCCCCCTGATTATAGGCAGCTTACTTCACCTCTCTCAACTGACAGTTCATCTACTCTAAAGATAAGAACAGTTCCTGACTGCTGGGTTACCTAATGGTTAAATGAACTGGGGCAGGGAGTCAGCATGCCACATACTGCCAGCTGCTCAATGAATATCAGCTGTCATTGCTCAGCGGAGCAGCCTTCTGAGCCTGATTAGACTGGATCTATCTTGGAATTAAAGGTGATCCTGAAACTCTTGAAATCTTTTGTAGATTCCAATTGAACTACCCATAATGTTTTTTTCACAGGAACTTAATCTAACTATGCTATCAGAGAAATGATTTGAGTTTTAATTGTGGAAAACATCATACTACATGCTAGACAGTTTATTTAACAGGCCAACTGTGGTGACATTTTCTTTGTGTTCTGACAATTAAAGCTTGCCTGGAGATCAGAGGGTAGATCTAGCCACTAGTAAACCACAGAGGCCAGTCAGAGGTGGCACACACCTTTAATCCCTGCACTTGGGATCTCATGCCTTTGATGCCAGTACTTGGCAGGTACATGCCTTTAATCCCAGCACTTGGGAGGAGGAAACAAGAAGTGATATGGCTGGGCAGAGAGAGGAAGAGATAAGGCAGGATAGAGACAGGAGCTCCCCCAATTCAGGCTGAGGAGTTGGTGAGGTAAGAGGTGGCTGTGGCTTGGTCCTTTGTCTCTCTGATCTTTCAGCATTTACCCCGATATCTGGCTCCAGGTTTTTATTATTAAGACCAATTAGAATTCACACTACAGCCAACTACTCCAGGTAGTTAAATTAAACACATACCCTCAAACTTTCCTCATACACATTAGGGTAGATTTTGTTGTTGTTGACTTGAACTCTATCTATCAATATAGACTGGCTGCTGCCTCCTCCATATTTCTCTTCTGGAGATACAACTTTGATACTGCATGGTCCACCTTTGCAGCTTCTGATAGCTTTCATATTACATGTACTTAAAATGATTTATTCCCATAGGTTTTATGATACTATTCTCTCCTGGCTCTTATAAATCTGTCACCACTGTATCTTTGTTTTTCAGCTTTTTCCTGCTCTGCCATAACTTTAACGCTTTCCAGGTTTCACTCCTTAATCTGCTGTTCTTTTTCTCTATAAGATTTCCATAAATGATCTCATACATCTATTATATGGTAACCACTTGTAAATCTGCATCTCCAGATTTTAGATTCTGTGTTGAGATGTGTTTCTCTGTGTTAAAATGAATCATCTCCATGTGAACGAGACCCACATTAAATCTCTTCTTTCCTGCCTTGATATATAGAATCCTCATCCACCTTTCCCTTTATCCAGAAAGCCCCAGATCATTCTCAGATACTCTTGCATCCTCATCCAGTCAAATGTACTTTTTGATGTTTTTCATATGGTTCTATGTACCTGAATCATTACTTCATTACTATAATTTATTTACTGGTTTTTCGAGACAGGGTTTCTCTGTGTAGTTTTGGTGCCTGTCCAACTCACAGAGATCCGCCTGGCTCTGCCTCCCGAGTGCTGGGATTAAAGGTGTGCACCACCACTGCCTGGCCTGTCATTGCCTTCTTATATCTTTATTATTTAAATAGCTTTTTAAAATATCCTAAAAATCTCCATTCTCTCTTATACTTTCAACAATGATATATGCCAATCCTTAAGTAGCATTTATTACCTGGTGTCTCTGTTCTAAGTATTTACCTACATATAAAATTTTACTGCCAAAGAGAACCCAGTGACGAACTCTAAACACCTGCGTTTCACATAAAGATAGTCAAGACACACAAAGGTTTAATAATTTGGTCAAGAACATAGAACTAGCGGCTAAAGCAAACTGTAAATCCAGACAGTTGAGTTACAGAATCCATGTTGTTTATTTCTATTAATCTATATTCAAGGAATTTATTAAAAACAGTTGTTTTCTTGTTCCTAATTCTCCATGAAAGAAAATCTCATTCAGTATCCCTGAAAGGTTTGGTCTGTAGCTGTATAGACGGCCTTCCTAAACATACTATATAAGAATATGTACAGTAATTGGTGGCAAGGATCAGGTTTGCTCCTTGTCTTTTCATACTCTCCATGGCTTCCAGTGTCTTGTAATTTAATTAGTACACTTCTTTCCTTTTTTGTTGTGTTGTTTATGAGCTTATATCACAATGTAGCTGAAACTGACTTAGAATTCACTATGCAGTTGAGGCTGTCTTCAAACTTGCTATATTCCTGCCATGGTATTCTCTGTGCTGGATTAGAGGTGTGCCCCACTGCACTCTGACACCACGGTATAAAAATTTTAAACAGTTAGGTTGCAAATGCTCTTAGAGATTAGATTATTATTATTATTATTATTATTATTATGCTGCTGCTGCTGCTGTTGTTGTTGTTGTTGTTGTTGTTGTTGTTAATGTTCCTGGAAGGATTTTGAAATGTCCCACTCACCAGTTCCCCAGATTCCTAGCCCAGATCCTTAGTGCTTCCATACCTTTTCCTATATATTGAAACAAACTCCAATCCAGATACTGCTATGACAGAGTTTTGTGAAAGGGAAGTCTCAAATCAATTGACTTGTAAGTAGAGATATTATTTTATTGGGATCACCTAATTACATGAGTCCCTTTAAAAGCAGTGTGTGTGTGTGTGTGTGTGTGTGTGTGTGTGTGTGTGTGTGTGTGTGTGTGCTCTCCTTTTAAAAAGCAATCAAGAGGTTCCAGTCTTTAGGAGGGATAGGTCTTCCTTGATTGGCCTGAAGATGTAGAGGGTATTGTGTAAGAATGAGAAATGGTGGGAATAGACAGGGTTAGTCATCTAATTTGTAGGCAAGTTTATTTCTTGAAGACTATTGTGATTTTCTCACATCTTGATTTTAGTAATTTGAATCTTCCCTCTTATTGATCAATCCAACTAAAGCCTTATCATTTTTTTATTTCTTTCACTTTTACCTATGTTGATTTTCTCTAATATTTTCTATTCTCTCTTACTTCCATCTTCTTTAATATGTTTCCCTCTGTTTAATTTGGGTTTATATTCTACTTCCTTTTATAATATATTGAGGTAAAAGTTCAGGTTGTTCATCTGTGGTCATTTAATTTTGGTGTATATATCATTAACTATCCCTCTATGGACTATTTTGACCTCATTACACATACTTTAGTATATTATGAATTTGTTCTTGTTCATCTGTAATGAAACAGTGTGATTTCATATTTGGCCTATCATTAATTAGGACTGTGCTGATTTCCACTCATTACCTAAATGTCATTCCTTTCTGATGTCTAATTTTATCCTGTTATGGTTGAAGAACACAAGCTTGAAGTTTTCTATCATAGAAAACCTTCTGAGGGCTGGAAAGATGACTCAGCTCTTAAAGGCTAGGCTCACAACAAAAAATACACGAAAACCTTTTGAGCCTAATTTCCTGTTCCAGTTTATGTTCTCTCATGGATAGTGTTTCACACATCATTGATGAAAATGTACTGTATGGAAGAGGTCCTACAGATGTTGACCATGTCTACCCAACAGCTCTCAAACTCCATTTATTTGTTGTTATTCTTTTTCTTGTTGTGCACTAAATTCTCCAATGCTTATTACTGATTTGTCCATTTTTTTTTAATTCTCTCATCAGTTTTGTTGTATCTTTCTTAGGACACTGGGTTTTGAAGTGTGGACATTTGTATTTCTGTATGTTCTGTGGTGATATTGTTTTCCCCAAAATATTGTGCACCCTAATAAATTTATCTGGGGTCAGAGAACAGAACAGCCACTAGAAGCCAGAAAATGGTGGCACACACGCCTTTAATCCTAGCATTCCGAAGGCAGAGATCCATTCGGATCTCTGTGAGTTCAAAGCCACACTGGAAACAGTCAGGCATGGTGACACACACCTTTAATTCCAGGAAGTGATGGCAGAAAGCAGAAAGATGTATAAGGCATGAAAACCAGGAACTAGACCTGGTTAAGCTTTTAGGCTTTTGAGCAACAGTTCAGCTGAGATTCATTCTGGATGAGGACTCAGAGGCTTCCAGTCTGAGGAAACAGGATCAGCTGAGAAATTGACAAGGTGAGGTAGCTGTGGCTTGTTCTGCTTCTCTGATCTTCCAGCATTCACCCCAATACCCGGCTCCAGGTTTGTTTTTATTAATAAGACCTTTTAAGATTTGTGCTACAATGTTCTTAATAGGTTATCTTTATAGCATTATAAAATATCCTTTTTATCCAGTAAACACTATTGTCATAAAATCTGTTTATTTGATATTAGTATCACCACACAATTGCTCTTTTTCAGGTCATATATTTTCCATTGTTTCCTTTTAACACATTTTTGTGTTAAAGACAAAGAGTTTTGTTATACAGTTTCATATAGGTGAGGCGTTTATTGATTCTATTCCTCATTTTGTCATTTCTTCTCTGTGTCTTATTATTGTCTCTCTCTTTCTTCATTAACTTATTTTTTATGTTAAATAGATATTGTAGAGTGTACAACTTTTATTTACTCATTGGTCCTTTTACTGTGTTGTTTATTTATATTTTAATGATTGCACATAGACTTGCAAAACAAAATTTTCACATAATTCTAGTTTATGTTGATATATGTCTTTATAATGCTTCAAAGGGTGCTCCAATATTGCTATATTCCATTTCTGATCCAATGTGAATTTTTGTCACAAAAGTTCTACATTTATACATTATATGTCTATTAATGTAACTTCATAATTATTATTTTATACTTTTTATCTTGTATATATCAAATATCAGGAAAAGTTAAAATAATAAAAAATTTCTATCTTTTTTTTTTCACATTTGCTGAAGAAGATGCCACAATCTCTGGTTGGTATTTCTCCTGTGGTTTCACACAAGCTAATGCTCTTTCACAGCAAACTGAGCAATCTTGTTATTATTCTCATAGGATGGATGTGTGAGTAGCAATTTTCTAAGTTTTGTTTACTTTGGAGCATTTTGATTCCTCCCTAACTTAGAAAACAATTGTTTGCTACATTTATGTGCATTCGTGTGTGCCTTCAGGAGTTTATGCACTCCACGTGCACTCAAGAGCCTGTGGAAGACAAAGAGCATCAGAGTCCCTGGAACTGGAGTTCTTGGTGGTCAGGAGCAGTCATGTGGGTTCTGTGAACCAAACCCAGGTCCCCTGCAAGATCAGCAAGAGCTCTGAACAGCTGAGTCATCTCTCTAGCTCCTTCCTCATAACTTTGAAAAGCTATGGAATTGCAGACTCTGATTTTGAGTCATCCAGAAACTCTTTCTAGCTCTTTCCTTTCTCTTTTTCTTCATGAACTTATGTTGTGACTGTGTTTCTATACTAGATAATATCTCACACATCTGAGGCTGTGTTCATTTTTTCAACATTTTGTTTCTCAGACTAGATAATTTTAGGTCAACTTCATTTCCCTTTACCCTCAACCAACTCACTTACTTCTGAGCCCTTCTAGTGAGTTTTTATTTCTATAAGTGTATCTTTTCACTTCATAATTTCTATTCAGTTTAAAATATTTACTATCTGCTTATCTATATTCTCTGCTTTCAACCTTTACATTCCTTAACGTTTCATTTTATATTTCATGCATAAATTCACTAACTAATCTAGCCTTTATAGTAAGTTAAACACCTATCTTTTCTTTTTCTTTTTTTCTCTTTTTTTTTGGTTTTTAGAGACAGGGTTTCTCTGTGTAGCTTTGCGCCTTTCCTGGAGCTCACTTGGTAGCCCAGGCTGGCCTTGAACTCACAGAGATCCGCCTGCCTCTGCCTCCTGAGTGCTGGGATTAAAGGCGTGCGCCACCAATGCCCGGCCCCTATCTTTTCTTATAAGCATTTTCTATTATTTTTTTCTTCAAATAATTATCTACTGTTTTGTAGTTTTTGTTGGAATATTGTCATTGCAAATCTACTAATTTGCCATTATTAAAAGCTAAATCCCCACGTACCCTTTAGCAACAGGTGCTGCTGCTGTATTTTACTTTGACTTTTTGTTTTACAATTTTTTCTGAAACTTATTCTGTGTCCTTTGAAGTCACTGTCCATTTAATAAAGCGGCTAGCTCACAATTTTCTGCAGTGTCAACCCTGTGAACTGAAGTAATGACTGGTGTGGCAAGACATGCCCATGGGCACAATAGTGGCAGGACGTCATAGTGGGTATACACAAGTGCCCCCCCCCCCCCCATCGCTCTCTCCCTCTCTGTCAGTGGCTTGAGGAAACTCTATATCAGACAGCAATGAAACAGCGTTGATTCAACAAGGCTTGTTGTCCTTGGGAAATAATGTGATCATTTATCTTCCCCCACCCCTTTTAGGAATTTAAACAGCAAGAGATACATTTCAAGGATAGCTAAGAGTCAACACTTGATTGAAATTTTGCGACTTTTAACAATTAAACACAGAAAAATGTTAATTTTTTTATCATTTCATTGACTATGAGTTACATCAGCTAAAAGCTATATTGTAATAAATTCAACACATTTTCATAATTGTTTTGAATTTTATATCAGTATACTAATATCTCTCCACTCAATTTCTGATTTATCAAGGGCTTTCTGATTTAATTTAAGGTCTACTTCACAGGAGTAAGCACATGCTTGGTACCCCAAATCTGGTCAAGAACCAAGGGTTGGGGAGCTCACTGCCGCAGAAGAGAGCCTATTAATATTACTTAGCTAAATGGACACAGTCTCCCCCTGCCCTCTGAATCCCTGTCTCTTATTTACAGGTTAGTACAGCTCTTAGACCCCGTCAGAGAAGGTTGTCAGTGCAGGAATTCCAGTTTCGAATTATGACGTGTCTATACAGTGCTGAGGATCTCTGGGTATTGGGATGAAACGTCCATGCTTTGGCAGTTTATAACTCTGTGTTTGTCTTGATTTCCTTGTTTGATGCTGCAATATTATTGAGAGGTGAGAGTTAAGGCCATTTCTGTCTCATCCCTACAATTCTCCATTGGAAATGCAATTCCCCAGACACATTTTAAATATCTCAGCTTGCCTCCTCTTTTCTCCAGTGGGGACTTTCACTTCAGGCAGTTACACTGTTACAAATTACTTTAAAAAAAAATTCTCTGTGGGTGGATATTTTCCTACTGAGGGAGTTCTGAGTCAAATTCAGTAATGACAAGTTTTGTGAATGGAGAGTTTCCAGGGAAGTAGCAGACAGGAAAAATAGAGACAGTTCTCTAGGGGCGGGGCTTTTATGGAGGTTCAAATCCACTCTGCTTCTTCCAGTTACAGCCACACTGCTGGTTTCCTGTTTGCCATGGTTACAGTCCTGGTGGTTCTCACGGCTAGCATGGAGAGTGGGGACCGGGATGGGAATGGGTCAAGCCAGAACACCACAAAAGCTTTCTGTTATGCCCTAACTGAGGCACTTTTATTTAATACATTCCTTGAATTCTTGCAAGCCATTAGTTACTTTCCAGACTTTTGGAAAAGTTGAATTTTCACTGTTTCTGACTGTGTTTCCATTACTTGAAGAAGAGATGGGATTTGGAAGTCCTTGGTCCCTGATCCCAGAAACCTGCCACCTCACTTCTCAGAGTTCTCTCTTCTTCTCTAACTCGAGCTAACATGTTTCTTAAAATATCTGACTTTGAATTTCTTATCTGTAAAGTGAAGATTATAATATATGCTTCCTGGAGATCTTGTAAGCATTAAGTGAGAGATTGTTGAGAACTGCATGGAGTCTGGAAACTGTTGGGAGCGGCTGTTTTCCCACACGCTCCTCGGTACGTCTGTTGAAAGAATTCCAAGGCCTACCTTAGAACCCCACAGTGATTATTCCAACCAGTTCGAGTTGGCCCCTCTCTTTAGCATTCAGTGCTTCCTACAATCTAACCTCAATTTCCTATTCCATTTCCAGTCTTCCCTGCAGGATGGTGTTAATGCAAATGAGGAAGGGTCTTGTCTCCATGTACTTACGTGTTTATTTCTCCGTTTGATTTTCCCTTTTCTCTGTTCTTCCTCACTGGTTTTCTGCAAACTTTTGTTCACTGTAGTCCCAAACCAGAGCAGAATCAATGAACCATGGCATTTATCACTTTAGTGAAAGGCAGAAACATTTGGCCCCCGAAATAGCAAAGCTATTTTTGGGTCTTCTACCTCTTAATTAAATAACCATCAAAATGTTCTGTCTTCAGACTGTCCACCTTTCAAGACTTCAAGGGCCATTTCCTTATTAAACTCCTTATTCATT
The DNA here is from genome assembly GCA_902168325.1 of Peromyscus nudipes. Classification (NCBI taxonomy): domain Eukaryota; kingdom Metazoa; phylum Chordata; class Mammalia; order Rodentia; family Cricetidae; genus Peromyscus; species Peromyscus nudipes. The sequence goes on from CABHPH010162668.1 coordinate 11,199, forward strand.
TGCACTCTGAAGCTCTGTCTATTTTTTGCATATAACTGTAGTCAATTGATTTAATTATTTTTCTTTGGTTCTATTTAATTTTATTATGATCAGAATGGTTTGAATATTAGCATTCCAGTATAATGTTACCCAGGGCTGAGTTACAAACAGCAGAATAAAATACAATTTAAAAGGATTTGAGTATAAAATAAGCAATATCAGAAAGAATGTTAATGAAAGGAATTTTCACGAAGTTTGTTCCTGTATAGTCTTGCCCATAGATTTTAAAATAAGAGTTAAATATTTTTTAAATAATGTAATTCAAAAAAGTTTTAGACAATAGCTATGAAACACTACTACAGAAGACTAGGAAGGCAGTGTAAATACACCAAAGCCGTTCTATTATTTTTAGGCATATTGCTAAATTTTTCCTCTTCCAGGTTTAAGATATGTGTATATCATACACAAACCCATATATGTATGTGAATATACATTTATCAATATTAAATTGGTTTTTTGTCTTTTAAGCTGAACAATAAAACCTTTGCATACCTCCCAGATGATGAGTCTACTTGGCAACATTGTTGTATGAATTATTCCAGTTATATTTCCGTATGTCCACCATAGGGCCTGTGTATCACTGTCTATTTTCCTCATGTGAGCACTATTCTGTTAATTATTTTGTTTTTGTCCACACTGAGCGTTTTTCATCATTTCTTCCCCAGCTTACTAAGAAAAGAATAAAGACAAGTTTGAACTTTTTAAAAAAGACTTTTATTCTTCTCTCATACATTACATCCTGACTTCAGTTTCCCCTCCCTCCCTCCCCTCTCCCCTAGATCCACTCCTCCCCTCCTTCTCCTCCTCCCCTCCTCCTTCTCCTCCTCCATTTCCCTCAATAAAAAGAGCAGGCCTCCTGGGAATATCCACCAAACATGGCCTAACAGGATACAATAAGACTTGACACAAACCCTCATACCAAAGCTGGAAGAGGCAACATAATAGGAGGAAAAGGGTCCCAAAAGCAGGTAAAAGAATCAGAGACACCCCCACTCCCACTCTTAGGAGTCCCACAAGAACACCAAGCGACACAACCATAAGGTATACACAGAGGACCCAGCTCAAACCCATGCGGGGTCCATCTTTGTCAGTTCAGTCTCTGTGAGCCCCTATGAGACCTGCTTAGCTGATTCTGTGTGCCATGTTCGTGTGGAGTCCTCAACAAGGGGGAATAGAATAGATTTTCCAGGTGGATGAAAACAGGAGAGATTAGGTGTTGGGTGGGAGGGATGGAGAGAGAGAGTATTGGGAGACCAGGAATTGGAGGGAATTTGGAGAACAATATAGAAGATACCTAGTTCAGTGGAAATTCCCTGGAATCTGCAAGAGTGACCCTAGCAAATTCTCCTAGTAATGGGGGATACAGAGCCTGAACTGGCCGTCTTCTATAACTAGACAAGGCTCCTAGTAGTGGGACTGGGACATTACCTCAGCCACAAAAACCTTCAACCTACAATCTGTCCTGTCTGCAAGATGTGCTGGGGTAAAGATGGAGCAGAACTTGTGTGAGTGGCCAACCAATGACTGAGGCCTGTGCCGTAAGAGGGAGCCCATGTCTGGACACTGCCGGGAAGGCCAGGAACCAGAGGCAAGACCACCTAGAGACCCAGGATAGAACCAAACGGGCCTGTTTAAAAAAAAAGTCAATGAAATTATTCCTAAAGATATTCTGCTGTACTCACAGATCGGTGCCTAGCCAAACTGTCACCAGAGAGGCAACATCCAGTAACTGATGGGAACAGATGGGGAGACCCACAGCCAAACACTAGGTGGAGCCAGGGCAACCCCACAGAAGAGGGAGAGGAAAGATTGTGGGGGGGGGCGTGGGGGGTCAAAGTTTGAAAATTGTAAGTTTAGACAATCAGTGGCTAGCACATTGACCAAGCAGCACCCAGGAATTTCAATGAATGCAAAGTAAACCTATTGTAGTTCACCCGTAAAATTAAAATGTAATGTCTTTTTCCTCAGGGTTTTGAAGTTGCGTTTAGATAACATCTGAAAATGACATGCTATCAAACAGAGCGGTCTATTACTAATTTCCTCGTCCAGGCAGCTTTGTGAACACTGCCTCCACAGTACAGCTTTTATGCTTTGTTACCTTTTGACATAAATGACTACTTACAAAACCTGAAAACACCATGGAAAAGTCAGAGCAGTCCTGGTTTCTGCACACGCCTGGCTTCATGGACTGCACAATCTGGAGGTTCCTGGTATCCCTCAGTCGAAATCTTGAACACCTCTTTTCCGCAAGACTAAGTGAAAATGAATTTTAGAAATATTTCATTTTTTAATATTGTCTTCTAAATTATAAATCTAAATAGTTAACATACAGAATATTGCTACTGTAATGTAATTCTAACACCAGCCCACTGACTGCAAGATGACATTTTGTGTATTTCAGAAAATGTTGCCAGACTCTGCATGTTGTACATTGTAAACATTGGTGTTTCAAGTCACTGTTAGAGAGTTAGCTAGCACCTTTCATATTTCCACGTAATGTACTAAATCACAGTATTTCACAAAATGGATTGTGATTAAAGGGTTTATTTTTAAAGCTACCTGAACATGTGCTTAGGTTAAAGGAGAGGCGGTGTGAAATAATAATTCAAAATGCTACATTTATATTTGCCTAATTAACAAAGGGCTCTCCACTGAAGCTGCCAAGTAGAGTGGAGTGGAGCGCTGGCATGCTACAAAAGTTTCTGCACCATTAGCTTCCTCCTCTCCTTAGGAATGTTTAACAGAGAAGAAAACGCTTAATATGTCATGGCTTTGCAAGAGATAGACAGCTAAACAAACAATTTCAGACTTCACTCTTCAGGAGCACCAAGGAACTCAATATTGCTGTGGTGTGATTTCTTTTTTTTTTTTTTTTTTCTTTTCCCGTGAACCTACGGTTTAGTCTGAGGAAGGGGTGCAGAAAGAGGTCATTTTTAGGTAAAATTTTTACATTGTTATTAGCACAAAAGAGCTCAATGGTGTTTCAGAACACTTAGCATTTGCCCAGGCTAGTAAGGTAAGGCAATATATAAACAGAGTCTGCAAAGGTAAGTTAGCCACGTAGAGAATAGGCTAGGAACTGCCAACACATGAGCAGCTTCCTGGTTCTACTGTTGCTGTGGCTGATTTGCTGAGGTTGGATGTGTAGGCTGATGTCCACTCCATATAGAACTAGGACTTGTAAACTCATAGCATCTTGTAACTTGTCTGCCTCTGGGATGTGTAGCATGAATCTTAAAAGGGGTTGTGGGTTCGAGCCCCACGTTGGGCACCAGGGATGCTACTTTCTAGAATTCCTTTAGGGAGAACTGGTACCCCTTTGCATAACTCTACTCACAAAGGCCCTTTCTGCAATTTGTACAAACCTGCTGGAGATGAAGCTGTGCTGATGATTGAAAAGCAAGAAGAGTTTCTTTTCTTACTGGCATTCATTGAGAAGTTACCCAACCCTTTATTCTCTATAGAAAACTTCGGATACCCAATCCTGCCTGTTTTGTCAGTAGGAAGCAGATTGAGTAGTTCAGTTTCATCTCGGGCTGTTTCTTCACAATACAGATCACAGTGAAAACAGCCAAGGAACATGGCTCTGGCTGTGTGTGTATCAGTGGTAGAGAACTTGCTTAGCTAGTATGCTGGAACCTTGGGGATGATCTCTAGGACCATAAAACCAACCCAAAACTAAACCCCACAAACCAAACTGCAGGGACAACAGGATGCTCATTCATGGGTTCCACCTCAGAAGGGAACTACTGTTTTTGAGTTTGCTTCCAGGAAAGCTATATCCTAGGGGCTTTTGGTATCTACATTTCTACATAATACTTCTCCATTTTTTTGCTCTTTCCTTCTCACTGTTTTTTTTCTGCATACTGCTGGTGATAAATTCCCTCTAGCATATTCCCCTCCCTCTCTGTCACTCCCTCTCTCTCTTTCTATCTCTGACTTCTGACTCTGTCTCTCTGTCTCTGTCTCTCTCTGCCTCTCTCTGTCTCTCTGTCTCTCTGTCTCTGTCTCTCTCTCTCTCTCTCTTTCTCTCTCTCTCTCTCTCACACACACACACACACACACACACACACACACACACTGCTCTTATATTTGTTTCGTGTTTCTGCAGTAGGTGATTCAAATTCATCTATTCCCGTGTAAGCTTGAGACGAGGACAGTGTCCCAACAGCACAAATAGAAATATGTATTAATTTTAGAAGAGGTGTGTGTCCAGAGAAAAGCAGAGAGGAACACTTATAAATATTAAATCGCCATATGGATATATACTGAAAGTCACATATAAAAGAATAGTTTGGGAATTCCTGGGAGAATGGCTAGTGCATACATCATTTTCTTTAACCTAATGAAGGAGTCTTATTAAACTAACCTTGTCAGAACTCAAATATGCAAGGGCTTAGCTTGATTAGCCTCTAAGAGGTTGTTGGCAAATAGTAGCCCCTTTACAAAATAAAGATTAAAGTTAAGTAGTTTAATTATTTTTCCATAGGCAAGATTGAAGGAAGAGTGCTAAGAAAGAATCACTAGGAAATGAAATGAATAGTTCATCAGGGTGGGACCCCTGAGGAGGAGGCGGAGGAGGAGGAGGAAGAGGAGGGAGGAGGAGGAGGAGGAGGAGGAAGAGGAGGGAGGATTGTGAAAGACAAGCAGGCCCCGGGAAACTGAGAAATACTGCTCTTGAAGTAGGCAGGTTTGGAATAGTTTCTGGCCATGAGATAAGAAGTCAGAAGAAACTCCGCCACCTCTGTGCCACTGAGTGGCAATTCTTCAGGGAGTAGGTAGGCTGAGAATCACTTACTTTGGAGTCATCAATGTTATTCAGAGATGTGATGTTGGATTCCTGGATTCTGCCCTGTGATTACAGCATCACTGTTTGTAAGAGTCAGACTCACGATCTGACTCTTTTCATCAACACTCAGTAATTCTTAGATCTATGAGCATCGGAATGGTGGCTTACAGGACCCTAGACACCATGAGTTGTCTGACATACAAACATACGGAAGTTTGTTTATTCGATGGAATGAAGGGTTGTAGACAGCAGAAGTTCTGTGGTATGCCTCCATCTCTTACAAGGTGAATTGCAAAGGTTTATTGCTGCATCAATTTAACTTCAAATAATTCAATATGCTTTTGAATAATTATTTTCTTCTTTTAAAACACATTTAGTTATTTTGTACACAAACTGGAATGACTTGGGACTGAATAGGTGAGAGGAAGGGGGTAAATTTCTGGAGTACACACAACAGAGCAGCTTGTTTACAGTTAAAATTTTAAATGAGCATCAATGGCCTGGAATACAGTGGCTTCCAGGTTAACATCTGGCAACTAGGCCTTTGGGAAAATATCCTGATGTGTAGAATTAGCTGATTTCTGTGGTATGAAATGCCTCTACATGGGTGAACTTCATGTTGTCAGTAGCTTAACACCTTAGTGGCAGAGTTCCTAAGGTCCTAATAAATCAGTGCTTCTGAGTATTGGCTGGCTGCATCATTTATACATGTACTCCTCTGTTTCCCATCATTTTCTCAGTGTTCATGTTGTAACTTTATTATGTTGAACAATTCACAGGTTGACTTCAGCCCCAGTCAGCTGCTGTATACTCTTGCATTTCCCCATTTTTCTGTTATTTGTGAATCATTATAATTTACATATGCTAACATGATCCATAAACACTTTTAGTCAAAGCCTTTTCCTGCATTTTTCCATCAATGTGCTTTGAAAATCAACAAAGGTACTGTATTTCAAGGGGAAAGCTAGTAATAGGCATGAAATGAAATATACTAATTAAAATTCTATTTTAAAATTAAATGGTGTCAAAATATAGGATACTGTCTAATTCATGTTTCAACGTTTTTCCCTTTTGCAAAATAACTTGGTTTGGAGAGTTGGGGGTTTCTGGCTCAATCTTTAGAATACTCTAAATAGCTGTGCTTGATATTCACTGAGAAGTGGAAGCTGATGTGCTCTGGCAGCCAGCAGGTCGGGCAGGAAAATATTTGTATAATTGAATTGTATAATTGAAAGGAGAGGAAAGGCATTGAAGAAGTCTAGCAGAATTTTAAGCAGCACCTAAATACCCAAAGGACTTTCCAGTTTGGCGGAGGAGTGTGAGGCAGACTGTATTCCCAGCTAAAGCTCCCTGTGAGACTCACGATTTTGTTAGCATGAGCCCTGTCTGAGCTGTATCCACACCTCTGGTCTTTCTCTATCTCATCCTCCCTTGAGTTCCAGTTTGGTAGAGTCAGTGTTTTGTTTGTTTGGTTTTTTGTGAAAATATTATTTTCCAAAGATTTTAGAGAACTGGGCTTTAATTTTTTTAAAGCATCATTAGGTTGTTCTTTTAATGAGTAATTCCCCCACACTCATGTGGATTAATTGATCGAGACTGATTACACATGCTAGACATCTGGATTACTTATTAGTCTGGACACAACTGTGCTCCCACTCATACGCTGCAGTTCCAGTGTATTTGGAATTCGGGCCTATAAGAAGTTGAGGAAAGTTACTATTCTAGTAATAGTTGGACACTAATCTGACAGGACTGGTAATTAGATGAGATTAAGAAGAAACACTAGTGACCTTCATCACCCCCTCCCCACTTCCCTTGCTATGCATACATAGCAAGAGAAGTGACCATCTGTAAGCAACAAGAGGACCCTCGTAACAACCTTTGATTGGTACTTCCAGCCTCCAGAAGTATAAGAAAATAAATATGTCCTAAATTTCATTACTCAAGACACCCTGACTGCAGTATTCTACTATGGCAATCCAAGCAGACTATTTAAAACCAATATTGTTGAATCAGTCTGGAAGGAACTACAACCCAGAAATGGAGGGCACACCTGTGAGAGATTTCCTGCTTAGTTTGAAATGGTTGAATCCACTTCTAGTCCAGACTTTTGAGGCAAGAAGATACATGCCTTCCATCACATCTTAAACCTGGAAGACACGGGCTTTGATCAAGATCTTGAGCTGGGAAAACGCTCACCTTTGATCCGGATCTTGAGGCAGGAAGGCACATTTTTAATATGGGTCACAGCTTCTTCTGGAAGCTTATATAAGGACAATGGAAGAAGGCAGCTCTTTCTCTTCGCCTGTTTGTTCTCACCTTGCTGGCATATCTATTCCTTCATTGACATTAGAGTCTAATTTTTTTTGGATTCCAACATATAGAGAAGACTAGCTGAGATAGCCAGCCTTGTGGGACTGAACAACTACTAGATTATTGGACATCTAGCCACTGTTGGATTAGCTGGACTCCAGCCTGTAAGTCATTTCAATAAATCGCTCTCTATATCTATGTCTGTCTGTCTATCTATCTATCTATCTGTCTATCTATCTATCATCTATCATCTATCTCTCTATTAATCATCTGTCATATCTATCTATCTATCTATCTATCTATCTATCTATCTATAGATGGAGGGAGGGAGGGAAGGAGAAGAGAGAGAGAAAGATTCATTCCATAAGTTCTGTGACTCTAGAGAACCCTGATGTAACTAAGGTTTTTCTGTGTCTTGCCTGCCTCTCATGGCCCCACGGTCCCACAGCTGTTCAGACCCAAGTAAACACACAGAGGCTTATATTAATTAAAAATGCTCGACCATTAGCTCAATTCTTACTACTGACTAGCATTTACGCTTAAATTTAGCCCATTTCTGTTCATCTATATGTTGCCATGTGTTCCATGGCTTTACTTGTATGCCATTACATGCTGCTCTCTGGACGGCTGGCATCTCCTGACTCAGCCTTCCTCTTTCCAGAATTCTCCTTGTTTGCTTATCCTGCCTATACTTCCTGCCTGGCTACTGGCCAATCAGCGTTTTGTTAAACCAGTGTACAAAAGCATTATCCCACAGCACCCTGACTAATACAGACAGTTGGGTTATGGTCTTAGAGGTCTTAGTTGTTAGTCATTTGAATCTAGTTTTACTAAGCCCATGGTAAGATAGGGCATTGTGACAGGAAGCAGGTAGTGAAACTGGGCTATTTACCTGATGGCAGTCAGGAAGTGCAGAGAGAGAGAGAATGGTGGGGACAGAATCTACTGTTCAAACATGGAATCCCAAATACTTTCTCCAATTCAGTTTTGTCTACTAAAAGTTACACTTTGCTACAATAACCCATTAAGTTATTAAACTATAAATAGATCAGTTCATTCATAACTTAGAGACTTCTTGACTATTTCCTTTCCAAAAGCTCTATCTCTGAGTACATGAGGACCAAGCCATGATCCTTTGTGGAATATTCAAGATTTAAACAATGATTTATATGCCACAGAAGTGGTGGTGCCTGGATTTGATTCCTTTTTTCTCACTCAAGAGTCCTAGATCTTATAAAAATATTTTATAAATGAAATATTGAAATATAATTACTGCACGTTTCCACTAAAGACTTATTTCCTAAAAGTGAATACTTTATCTGGATTGTTTTTCATCCTCTTCCACGGTGATACTGTTTGTCTTAGTCCATTAGTGCTAACGTAACAGAATACCTGAAACCGAGAACTTCTGAAGGACAGAAATGAAATGTCTTAGAATTCCAAGGACTGGGAAGTCTAAGACAAAATCTTGGGCTTGTTTCACAATGTGGTTAGGTGCTGTTTTCCAAAGTGGTGCATTAATTTTAAGTTTTTCAGAGGAAAAGACTGTTTTCTTAAGGCTGACAGATAGAAAACAAAAGCCAAACTCCGTTTGTTAAACCCTTTTATGATGGTATTCGTCTGTGCGTGAAAATGGAGGCTCAGTTACCCGGCTGTCCTCCACAGGGCCACTCCCAGCATGGTAGCATGGGAGATTAATTTTCTATCCAAATATTTTCAGTATGTATCCAGATCATGCCATCATTGATGCATATCATTTTCAAGGGTTTGGGAAGGAAAGGTCAATATTTGAATTAGATTATTGGTTTTTAAATTTTGTCTCCTTTGACTCTCGTCTTTTGTCACAGTGAGTTCCTATTACAAATAGGGATATGGTTCATATTTCAAGGATGAAGGAAAAGAAAATGTTTAAGAGCATTGGTTGTAACAGTTGATTCCCCCCACCCCAATTTTACTCAATGATGAGTCTGAGTTAAACTTTGGTCTAAAAGTTCTTCCAACCTTATTACAACTGCAGTAGGATCTGCATGACCAACCTTAATAAAACACACAGAAGCCTTTAACTTGAAGGCCACATTAGTGTGTTGTGTTCTAGTTTGCTTTCTATTGTTGTGATCAACCTCTCAGTCAAAGTCCTATTGTTGTGAAAAGACACCATGACTATAGCAAGCCTTATAAAGGAAAACATTTGGGGCTAGCTTACAATTCAGAGGTTTAGTTCATCATCATTATGGTGGGAAGCATGTCAGTGCACGGGTACACAGGTACCTGTTTTAGCTAGGGTTTCTATTGCTGTGAAGAGACACCATGACCACACCAACTCTTATAAAGGAAAACATTTCAATGTGGTAGCTCACTTACAGTTTCAGACGTTTAGTTCATTATCATCATGGTAGGAAGCAAGGCAGCATGCAGGCAGACATGGTGCTAGAGAAGGAGCTGAGAGTTCTTACATCTTGACTCACAGGCAATAGGAAGTGGTCTGAGACACTGGGCATGGCTTGAGCATATATGAGACGTCAAAGCCCGCCTCCACAGTGACAGATGTCCTCCAACAAGACCACATCTACTCCAACAAGGCCACACCTCCTAATAGTGCCATTCCCTTTGGGGGCCATTTTCTTTCAAACCATCACAGTACCAGAGAGGTAGTTGAGAGTTCTACATATGGGTCAGCAGGTAGCAGGAAGAGAGAGAAACTGACTCTTGGGACTGGTTTTAGCTTCTGAAAACCTCAAATTCCACCCCCACTGACAAACTTCCTCCAATAAGACCTCACCTACTCCAACTAGGCCACAGTCCTAATCCTTTCAAACAACATCACTCCCTATGAGCCTGTGAGGGCCATTATCATTCAAACACACAAACACCATGACTAAAAGCAATTTGGGGAGGAAACTTTATTTGGTTTACATATTATTTATGATCAAAGAAAGCCAACCCAGGGATTCAAGGCAGGAGTGTGAAGCAGAAATCACAGAGGCACAGTGAGTATTGACTTGTTTCTTCTGGCTTGCCCACCTACTTTTCTCATATAGCTGAAATTCTACCTGCTTAGGGATGACATTGCCCACAGTGGGCTGGATCTTTCTGCATTAATTAATAATTAAGAGAATGCCTCACAAAGCACCCTAAAGCCAATCAGACCTGAGCAGTCCTTTAGTTGGGGTTCCTTCCTCCCTGGTTCTAGATTTATGTTGCACTGATATCTGACATTAACTATAAAAAGTGCATCAGATAAAAACAAATAGAAGAACAACCTCTTGGGCTGGAGAGATGGCTGAGTGATTAAAAGCATGTGCTGATCTTCCAGAGGACCCTGGTTCAGTTCCCAGCACCCATGCCAAGCTGCTTACAGCCACCTTGTAACTCCAACTTCATGGAATCTGAAGTACTTCTGACCTCCATGGGAAACGGTTGTTCATACCCACACACATATATGTACAATTTAAAAAAATGTCATCATAGTGAGCATGCTTTGATACACGTTCGTGAAAAGTTGTATTATAAAGAAAAGTCTATATCAAGATATTTCAAGGTTGAGATACAAATATATGAAGGCAACAGTCTATTATCCAATTATCTGTTCTAAACATAAATTTTTCTCTTCTAAAATTTAAGGTATACTTATTCACATCTTTAGCAGGTTTCATACATACATTTTTATTCATGCAACAGGTATATTGAAGTATGATAATGGGAATAACAAAGGGAAAGTCATTGTTCTGCTCACCTGGAATAAGGTAGTTCGTGGAAATGTACATAAAATTGACTCTGGGAGACCAGTTTGGGGGAAGGTGGTTTACTGGGTTAATCACTCTGTAATGCGTTTCATTGGTCACTGTGGTTGATGTTCTGTGTGGAAGAGAAATTGTTGACTTCTGAGAGTGAATAATGGCGGGTCTGCAGAGTTTCATCAACTTCCTCCTATGTAGTTTTTCCTTGAGACTCCTCACCTGTTCTGATAGCTCATGGTCACAGTGCTATGCAAATTCTAGCTTCATGCAAAGGAAGAAAGGGCTGAGGCCTGTCTTCCTTTGATTTTTAAATACATTAATTGGAATAGATTCAGTCTTACTCTTTCTCTCTCTTTCATATTTTTCTTTTCTCTTTACATATCCTTTTAAAAGAGTCTTTTTTGGCTTTATTATTAATTAAAATTTAAAAATGACATACTTCTGTAGTACAATGTGATATTTTAATGCTTGTTCACATTTTGTTGATTTCAAAGCACACACAATTTATTTGTGGTTAAAACATTTAATTTCTGTTTTTCTAATTTTTAAAAATACATATACAGTACACTGTTGTTACTGTTAGACACCCTAGTGTAGACTAAAATACGTAAACATATTCTCTTATCTAACTGTGACTTAGTGTCTAATAATCCAATCCCTCCTCCTCCTCCCTATTCTTACAGCCTGCTTCTCTCTCAGCTTCTGGTAACCACTGTTCCACTCTTGATTTCAATGATATCTGTTTTGAGAGTGGGACTGGGAAGGGTTTGTCCTTCTGTGCCTGGTTAATTTTACACAGTGATCTCAGTCCATCCACATTATTGCAAATGATAGATTTCATTGCTTTTCACAGCTGAGTCATACTGAATTGGATACAATATTGTATTTTCACTTATCCCCTTCATCAGTTGTTGGACACTTAGGCTGCTTCCAGTCCTTGGCTATTGTGAAAAGTGGGGCAATGAACACAATAGTACAAATGTGTCTCCAGCATGCTGATTTTATATGTTTGGGCGTATGTGCAGTGTTATAGTTGCTGGGTTATATGATAACTCTATTCTTTAATCCTTTTACCAACCACTCTACTGTTTTCCTTGATTCCACTAACAGTATGCCAATGTTTCCTTTACCACATCCACACCAGTACCTTTAAAAAAACCCTCTTTACTAACAAAGACACTAACTGCAGAGATTTGATATCTCAGCATGGTTTCAGTTTCCATTTGTAAATTGTTATTGATATCACACATTTTTTCATGTGACTATGGCCCTGTGTGTCTATTTCGATCTACTACTCAATGTCTTTTTCATCTGCTTTATTTATTTAGTTGATTTTTGGCTACTGAGCTTTTTTTTCCTTTTCTTCCAAATTTCTTTGTTGTATTCCGGATATCAACCCCTTGTCAAATATGGTTTCCCAGCATTTTCTCCTATTCTGTACCTGTTTTCTAGGCTGTTTCCTGGACCACAAAGGGTGGCTTCAGTGTCAACAGCATCCTTCCTGTGCCTGCTGGATTCGTCTTCTTCCTGCTCCCCTTCCTCGGCTCCTTTGATCTCTGCCTTGTGCACCTTTATGAACTTTGAACATTCTGCCTCACTTCCTTTTGTAGTCTTTTACACTCCCCCCCCACCCCGATACCGCTTATCATGATGTGTCAAGGAGTCCTTTTGTTTTTCAGTTTCTCTTTGTATGAAGAAAATTTATTAAGAGGCTAATTAATAGAAATTTAATTTACTAATGTTATAATTTTGAAACCTAGTTCTTGATAAGACTACGTTCTTGTTTCTGTCTTATAAATACTGCCACTGAAGTTTTAGTCTATCAAATTTCCCACTAATTTTCAATGTTTTTAGAATAATATTTGGCATCATTTAAAAGTTAGCTCATTAGTAAAAACCATCAAAAAGATACAGCTGAATTTATAAGTTAAGTATACTCAATGTTCTTTTTGAGTGTTGGCATTTTCCAAATTAAGTTTGTATTCAAGATAAAAGATCACTTTCTGCAGAATAAACTATTTCAATTAATATAACCCATGATAAAAAATTCTTATCTTCATAGGATTTATATAAAATGGCACCAGTCTAATTGAACTCTGTCTTCTGAAACCTCATTTCAAGAGAGCATACTTTTCTTTCTTGGGTTCTAGTTGGCATATCCCAGAAACTTAAATCATATAAGCAAATATGAATGTCACATAGTTTAAGTTCTTTCTTCAGTTTTTTCAAGCTATTGTTTCTTTGCTGGTGATTTCTAATAACTGTGTTTATGATTTATCCAAAACTGTCAATTATTTTCAATAGGCAGGTCAATATGACATTTTTTCTTTACTTGAATGGGTTCGAAAGGTCTGTGAGTGATAAGTTGAGGTTGGGAACATAATGCACATTGCAGATAGAAGATGAACTTGTGTATCTGGAGTCAATTGATCTGCTTGTCTCTCTTCCTAATATGGATACTTTTGACATATCTCCATAGAAAAGAATGACACAGATAAATAGCACACAATGAATATCTTCTTTCATAGGCAAAGGCAGAATTTTAAAATGCAAGGCATTCATAGTTGTCATGTGTCATATGGGCACAGTTGCATGTTTAATTATATTTGCTACCATGAAAGCTATTGGTGTACTAGTAAGTCTATGTTGGCACCAAAAGAGAGTCTGTCCTTTCCTTGGTGAGGCCAGAGTTCTCTGAAATTGATAGTGGCCCAATGTTAGTTTACATCAAATTTTTTTTCCCCAAATAGATGACTCAATCTTTAGCATACTTCGAAATGTATATAGTCTTCCAAAACTGTATATTTTATCAATTTAAACCTATGAGAAAAGTTTTCATTGTCTATTTGAAACTAAAATTCCATTATAATGTCTCATTACAGGTTTAAGATCACTCGGGATTAGATAACCTACGTGGGTGAGTTGTCCCTAGAGAATGATTCTCCCTCTCCCAGAAGCAATGGTGATTACCACTCCCCCATCAATTCTTCTCTGTATTTTGACCAGTTGTGGACTTTAGTGATGATCCCCCATTTGTTGCAAAAATCAAGTTGCTTGAAAGAGGGATAAAGCTACACTTACTTGAAAATATAAGTGTAGGGCTTTAGAATGCAGTTGGGAATTACACTGGTTTAGGAAAGTTGCTTAATAATAGTAATAATAGTATAATAAAGAATAAGAAGTTATGAATTTTAGATGAGTGGGAAAGACAAGGGAGGAAGTGAAGGGGGAGAGGGTTGGGTCAAAATGATATAAATATAATATTCATATATGAAAGTCTCAAAATGTAAAAATGATAGATAAGCAACAGGTTATTTATACAATGACATGTAAATTGGTAATAAAAGGGAATGAACTACTGCACACACTCAATAACAACTGAATTTAAAAACCTTTCTGAAAGAGATGCCAGAAAAAAAGAGGGCTTGCTCTGTGATTTCATTTCTGTGAAGCTCTAGAAGAGGCAAGACAGATCGGTCGTGTCAGAAATCAGCACACGCTGGCTTCTTTTGGGTGAGTAGGAAGTAACTGGCTATAAATCTATGTGTAATTCATGACAAAAAGGAAAACCGGAAACTGTCATTCAGGTTGGGAAGTGCAAAGGTGTATGCATTTGTCAGAATCCACTGATGTGCATATACCTGATTATTTTCCTATATGGAATTTTACCTCAATAAAATGAATGGATCAAAAATTTAAAAAGAGGACAAGGAAATGAAGGTCTCAATATAGTGTCTCACTAAACACTATAGAGAAAAAGTGGAAAGAAACAAGTTCAGAGTGTGAAGGCAATTATTTTCAACAAAAGGCTACACATACACTGTATCTAATGGTTAGAAATGAGGTAAGAAGGGCCAGAAACTCCCTTTTAAAAAATTAATCTAAGCCAATGTGGCTGGCGAGAAGCATTACACAATATAGATGAATAGAACCAGGTGGATGGGATATTTAATGGTGGTTGTCAATTTCACTGGCTTGAGAGAGGTCAAGGAGATTAGAAGATCATGGCTCTTGATGCGTCTATGAAGACGTTTAAGCTGGGGCCAGATCATGGGGCCGGGGCTCCCTGACAAATATGCACAGTATTAGGAGGTTGTGGGACTGCGGAAGATGGTATCCGGTTGGGGGAAGAGGACTTTACACATAATGCCTTGGAACTGTATCC
This sequence comes from Peromyscus nudipes, assembly GCA_902168325.1. NCBI lineage: Eukaryota > Metazoa > Chordata > Mammalia > Rodentia > Cricetidae > Peromyscus > Peromyscus nudipes. The sequence continues at coordinate 26,242 of CABHPH010162668.1, forward strand.
TGCCTGCCCCCTCCTAACACTCTGGGGTGCATCCTGTATGACATGAGCTGAAGAACTCTCTACTGAATCCTCCCCACATGGTGGTGCAAACCTCTGAAACCAAGGAGAAAGGAATCCTTCCTCTTCTAAATTGTTTATGTCGAATATTTATCATAGCAAAAAACTAACACGTTGTGGGAAACTTGAGCAAACAATTCTCTCTGCCATTTTCAAGTAAATTAGTTGCTATTTGAGATATATGATGACCTTTATTCTTAGTTCAAACTCATTCTCCCTGTTGTAAATTTATCTTCACATAATGCTAAAAATAGTCACATGATCTCAGTACCCATGGAATGATCCTTTGTTCTCTGCCTCTCTGATAAACGTAGGACAGAATATCTCCATCAAAGCTGATGCAATGAGTGTCTGATGGCCAGAGGAGCTGATGCCTGGTTGAATAAATTGATAGAGCTAACCTCCAAGTGGAGTGTGACAGCACAGGTTTTTACAATCCTTGTTCTGAATTAATCCCTATTTGGGTTTATTGATTATTTTGTTTTCTACACCTATATTCATATACCCTTTCTAGCCAACCACATGTCTCACAAAACATTATTTTTAGCAACAATATTTTAGTAAGCTTTATTATATTATTGAAAAATCATCTTGTAAAGATTTAATAAAATGTACGTAGTTAAGCATAGTTTCCTGAGTGTGGATCATTTTAAATCTATTTAAAATGCTATTAAATACCTCTGCTATACAGATTGAAGCCAAACTATAGTCGCTTATGCTCCATTACTTTTGCTGGATTTCAAAGCAATTTATTACACAATTAGTATAATTCTCTTGGTCACAAGCAGATTCATCTAGAATGTCTGAACCCAGAGGAGTAGATCTGAACCGCTCACTGCTCAAGCATTGGTAAGTACTGTTAATGACTAATTAAATGCTGCTGCTACTGCTAGTGTGTGTGTGTGTGTGTGTGTGTGTGTGTGTGTGTGTGTAGGTAATTCCTTTTCCTTCTCTTCTCAGATCTTAGACAGGACCATTGCAACAAAAGACAGATTAACAGAAGAAAACATACAAATGTATTAACTGTAAATATTATGTGACCAAGATTACTTCATGAGGACATGAAGATCGAGAGGAGTTGTGGTACTTGGATGTTTTTGGGTTTGATATGGGGTGTAGGGCTGCGGGGAAATATGGCAAGACAAAGGAAGCCTGAGCTAAGACCTGTTCCTTCAGTTCCTCTTAGCATCCTTCCATTATCTGAGACCTAAGGTATGAGGAGACAGCTTTTACATGAGGACCTCACGATCTGCTTCAGAGGATCAGGAAGTCTTTCTTGTGCCTGCCTTTCTCAAATCCTTTCAGCTTCAAATATTCAGTACCTCAGGGTACCATATTTGGGGGTAGTGTGTCTTGAAACCCCCCACCTGCCCCAATGAAATATAGACTCACAGTCCTTCACACAGAGGTGCTCACTACTAGCAAGACCATTTAGTCAAAATATGCTACCTTAGCTTTAGTACTGCCTCATTTTAATATCAAACATCTATTTTACTTAACCACCTGAGCAATTATCAAACCTCTCCATTTCATGGATCCTGTGACAGTAACCTCAGGAAAGGCATATTTGATATTTGCTATCATTAAGCATTTTCAGTTTTATTTTTCCTGATACAGAAGAATAAGGTGGGAGGAAGTTCATCCTGAGTGTCACAGCTTTAAAAGAAGTCAACATTACATATGATTGCTTAGAAACTGTAGCAGCAAAGAGACCACCTATGAGGAAAATAGAGATAATTACAAACAATTGCAGCTGTCAAGCACAGCACTCATAACACATCCTCAGCATGAAAAGACTGTAACTAACGCATCAGATGTTCAGCTGCTCTGCATCACCGTTTTAGACTCAGACACTAGCGAAGCCACAGGTAATAGCAGGAGAGGTCAACATTAATGTCCGTCGCTAACATTGCCTGAGAAGATTCTAATCATTCAGAATCAAAGCTGAAATGTTTAACTTTTCAGAAAAAAAATATATTATGTAAAGGTTATGTATCAATCATCACAGCAAATTCTCTTCCCGTACTTCAACATTTCCTATAGGTGGCACTTGAATCATTTTGCTTATTTTATTCAGCTGTACAAAGAATAGCCGTCCTTTACTGCTGATAACATGCCTTGCATTCTTTAGTTCTAAAGCCATTTAGGAAAAATTCATAGCTCCTAGAAAGCAGTATGTGCCTTTCAGTAGTCAAGGACTCAATTATTTTGGACACTTCTTCAGAAAAGTAATTATGACTTAGTTAAGAAGACTCATTTTTTGAAACATTTATTCATTTCACTTCCTGTGAAGCATGCTTAAAAGCATGTTTAATATTGGGGGTTGTTTAGTAAATGTCATTTTCCTTATTATTTATTTTGCTTTAATACATCATATGTCCACAAAATAACCAGCCACCATGACAAATCAATTCATACAAAAGCAAAGCATATGCTTAAAGACTAATAGATTAATCCAACATGAAAAAATTAAAATACTTCATACTACTTTGAAATCACCAGCATAGTTAGAATATGCTGGCATTTTAAAATAATACAGATTTAGATAGTATAGATAATGGTTTGGATTTTTTTTGTGTGTGTTTTGTATGTATATTCTGGTAATATGAATTCTGTTCGTCTGAAGTGCTGACTGACGAACACACAGAAATACACTGTGTTTCATAGAGGATTTACTCAGGAGACACGAAAACACAGAAACATTTGGTGAATTTAATTGGTATGGAAGATAACTGAGGGTTATCTTTTGGGGATGCTCTGCCCAATACCTTAGGAAGGAGCTTGTGTGGATATGCATTGTGGTGTACACTAAGTAGTGATCAAGAACAGAGTGTTTAGAAGGAGATAAGTTAAGGAGAGGGGAAGAATATGAAGGGAATTCCTGCATCATAACTTCAGTAAGATCCTTTTTTCTCACAGAAGAATGAGAAGGTGAGTGTTAAAACCTATAGTGAATTCTTCTGTTAAGACTCTGGAAAGCTTTTTCAAATCTTACTTTTTTTTTTCCTTCAAATAAGTTTTTTGCTTGCTAATGGTGATTTTGAGATGTCTGTGGTAGAAATGTTTACCTTTTTCATCTGCCTGGTTGTGAAAGATGTTGGCACCAGGAAAGCTGATTGCACATGCTCTTTTTCCATCTTCTGTCTGTGTCAATTTATCAAACTGGGAAACTTTTTAGTGTCTACAAATGCAACAACGAATTCTACATGTAAAATATGTCAAGTTTCAAATCATTATCACATATGACATTTTAAGTGTTCTGAATATCAACTCTGAAAATAGAAAGAGTAACTCTTATTAAAGCATTAAAGTTACCTCATATTTAGAAAGCATCGCATGTTTTCTCATCTCAGCTTCCAATGAATTATTCGAAAATCAGAACAATTTTCTTAAGGTAAATGTGAACAGTTAGTATTCACAAAAGTTATTCAAGGTCACTTATAACCAAAGAAGTACAAATTAAAATTACTAAGAAGCATTTTCACCTATCAGATAACTGAGAAAACAATACGCTTGATTTTTTGAGGGCATGTGTTGGTTGAAAGGCAACTCTTATAAAGTATAGGTAACATTATAATTTGTTATGCCCTTCCTGAATGACATTTTGGCACTAGGAATTTATTCTGAAGGTAGAAGTTAAAATAGATAAAAAAACAACACTGTGCATATGAATGAATATGTTAGTATAGAGTTATTTAATTTTGGAGATATCATTTATCTGGGCAAATGCAATTTGAAGCAGTCATCTTGATATATGAAGACATTTTAGATATTAAGATGTCAGAAAGATAAACAAAACGTGTCAGTATGGAATGAGGGCTTCTCTAGTCATCTGTACTATGTGTACCTGTGGAGTTTCAGACAAGAAATAGCGCATACCTTTAGGAGGCAGAGCCAGGCAGATCTCTGTGAGTTCGAGGCCAGCCTGCTCTGCAGAGCAAGATCCAGGACAGGCACCAAAACTACACAGAGAAACCCTGTCTCAGGAAAAAAAAAAAAAAAAGGAAAACACTTGTAAACCATTATTATTCTGTCTCCTTGTTACAGCAAAACAAAGTACTAGCTGGCATAGTTATCTGTGTGCATTGAATGTATTTACTTAGCAGTTGTTTTAGAAAACACTCTTTTTTGAAATAGTGAGAACGAACCTACGTTGGTTTCTAGCTAAAATGAGCTGACCCCATCAAAGCTGGGAGACATTTCTGCTAGTGTGCGATGGATGCATATTCTGTGTCACAAATTAAATATTAATTAATAAGAGCTAATCTAATCAATTGAGAACACAGACTTTCAGAAAATTCTTAGATTTTCTTTCTAAATTATTAGAAGGCAGATGGTCAGCTTTTAAAATATTGAAAAACTCTTCTCCAGCAATACAGTGTGGGTTTTTTCCCCATCTCTTTGGTTATTCCTTAGCCTTTCTGGAGGACTCGGTCCTTTTTTCCATAGCTCTCACGTGGGTCAATCTTCCTAAGGCAGCTTGTACCATCTAGTGCTCTACTTCCCCCCTCTTGCTCCTTCCTTCTTCCTGTCCCTTCTGATTATTAAGCTTAAACTACTAGTTCTTGTGTAGATAAGGACAATGGGGCATAGTGGCCTTATTTGAGCAGTAAAATGCATCCCACACACTGTTCAAGAATGAATCAGTCATCATGGATGTCCGTCCTTTTAGTTCCCCATAGTGGAGACAGAAAATGCCTTTCTTCAAGGACGTGATGTCTTCAAGGGTCAGTGCTGCCATTTGGAGAACTGGTACCCTCAGCTCCTGGTGTTTGACTGTGGCCTCTGATGTCTGACCTAGCTACAGTCTCCACAGCTGTCACTTCCTCTTGTTTCTGTCCTGAGATGAGGGCATTCCCAGGATCAGTTCTCTTACTCATATCCTCTTCCTAATCATGGCTTAAACTTGTTGTTCATCTATGACCCCTCTAAAGACATACACCAGACATATTTCTCCAGTCTTAGCTTCTGGGCATCCTCTTTGACATCACTATTCCCACTTAGCTTTCAAACCTGTTTATTATTTCCCTTGTTACAAGCCATACTTTTGATGTCCACATTTTTGTTACTGTATCAGCATGTTCCAGTCACCCAGACTCAGAAAGTCTGATATCCTGTCCTTTAATCTGACATTCCTTTGCCATGTCTCCTGAAACCATCCCTTCCTGCCCATCCGCACTGATAACAGGCTGGCTGCATCCGCTGTGGAGTCTGGTGGTTGCACCAACCTTGAAAGAATCACACAAGGACTAGTGTCTGCTCAGAGGACTGTCAGCCTTTTCTTCTTCCCAGATCACCCAGCGTTTCTCAATCTTTTTTCCAGCTAATCTTCCTTGCCTTCAGGATTAAATCCTTTATACCGTATCAGAGAGCTCTGGCAATTTACTTTTTATATACCTCTCAAGCTAATCTACTTTTCTCATGTAAACTTTCCATTCCAACTTAACTATTTACCTAAACATTAGTTCCCGCATCTGGCTCCCACATTTTTGCTTGATTAGTTCTTTCTAACTAGGGGGACTATGGCACATTTTTCTGTCAACATTTATTAATTCCTAAGGACCCAAATTAAAAACTAAATTTCCTTCTTTTCATAAACTGTCTTACACTCAATAGTTTTTCTAACACTTTATCTTACCATTATAATGCTTTTGGTATATTTTAATACTTTCATTTCTAATTAGCTAAATTTAGGAGCAACCAATTTATTATTGTTTTCAGCCAGTTTCTAGATAAGAAGTTTGTTTTCTGCAGTTGATAAGGGAGGTCAATGCTGATTTATTGATGGTTCTCTGGACACTATCTTTTACTCCGATACCTTTTTTGTCCCCTTAGCCTACCAATGGTGAGTGATTCTTTGCTTTTATTTTATTTTTTTAGTTTTGAGATTATAATATAATTAATACATTTCTCCTTTTCCTTATGTCACTCCAACTCCTCTCATACACTTGTTATCTTTCAAACTCATAGGGCCTTTTTTCATGAATTGTTATTACATGCACATATGCATATGTACATACATATTTTCCTATATGTAACCTGCTCAGTCTGTATAATTGTTACTTCTATGTATGTTTTCAGGGATGACCATTTGGTGTTGGATAACCAATTGATACTCTGTCCCCTGGAGAAGACTGCTTCTCTCGCTCTCCAAGATTAAAAGAAACACAGAGCAATACTAAATTAGAGACTTTACTCTGATAGTGTGGTCACATGGAGTCCGGAACTGATCTTCACTGCTTCATCATCTCTGCCCATGCCTAGGTGATGTGTGTTGATCACTGAGCTAATAGCAGATTCCCTTTCAGTTCTGAGAGCAGGGGTTGAATGAGGCAATAAGAAAACCTACACAAGAGGAGAAAGTGCTTAATAAAAAGCCACATTGCTTAAACTTCTGCATGAAAAACAAATTTTTGAATGCATAGAGTTCATGTTCTAAAAAGCAGTTCAAATAATTTTCAGTGCTTGAGCTTTTAAAACAAACAAACAAACAATAAACAAATAAAACCAAGAGTGTAGGAGAGCATGATCAGCAAATAACGAGGTTGTCAACAGAGAAGCAGAGTATTCTGAGTATAAAGGGATTTTGACTTTCTGTGTTGCAAGCAGTGTTAAGATACAGCCACCCTGGGATTGTAATGTCCTAGAGAATTTTCTCTTTAAAATATTTTATTGATTTATTTACAACCAAAAATATTAGAATCCAATTTTGTACAAACTAGCTGTGTCAGGTGGTCTCCACATATTCTATGAGTATTTCCCAACATCTCTTTATTCTACTTATCAGGGAAGCAGGACTGAGCTTTCTCTTGCTCCAATGTGCCTCCTCCGACTCTCCTCTCCTTGTCTTTCTACCATCCATCTAGAGGGCTGCCACTCTCGAGCAGACAAAGACAAAACAAACAACACCTTGCCTGAGGTGGACAACTGTGGGTTAAGTCTACCTTAAATAGCAGTCCCCTAGGATGTACTCATCTCCGGCTACTCGATAAATATCACCTTCTAAAGAGCAAAACAAGGCCATCTAAAGGAAATGTATCTGGTTAAAACAGTGGGTATTCAAATTACCTTTGTAATTCTAATGGTGGCCTAAGAAAAATTTCATTGTCTCTAATTTTTAGATCCTAAGATACTTGCTAGAAATGACATTTGAACATCTAGATTTCATAAGACACATTTAAAACACATCGATTCTGACATAATTTCTGTAACTAGCATCTCAGATTGCTCGAGTAGAGGTTAAAGTAGTCACTTGCCTGTAGTTTTGAGTACTGAAGTGGCACAATTTTCCGTGGCAGTTTCTGACTTTCTAAGCTCTTGGGTGAATTGGCGCAGTCCGCATTTTGATTGCTAAGACCTCCAGACTTTCTTTCTGAAAAACTTTTGATCATTTCTTTGAAAGTTCTGGCTTTAACTGATCAAGTTTATCAGCAACTAGAAATGAAAGGAACACCATCTAGTTAGACACTTGCAGTGTTATGGAACAAAATAGGCTCTAGCTTTTTTAGTAAATACGTAAAATATCTGTGTCTAAATGAATAACCTATATTAGTAAGCTTCTTACAAATCATTATTGAGGGTCATTGTGTTAGACATTTTACTGAAATTGTGTTGCTTGTCATAATTTCTCCATAAAACAGAGATAAGTAGACCTGAATGGATGTCTACTGGTTTTTAATTCTCTTCATCTGGTGGTACCTTCAATAATTGCGACTTCATCTCCAAGTGATGTAGATCAGATCCAACAATCTGAACTTAATTCCTCCAGCCAGTTAGTACTCCAAGGTAGAAACAGAAATCACAAGACATCCAAAATCACCTGGGGAGTCACGTGACTCATTCAGTGGAACACAATCAAAAGAATTATAAATCATATTGTTTTTCCATTTTACACACAGGTGGTCCCCATGCTTCCCTAAGCACAGTGATGATGTGGCTCTTTAAGGTCCCTGTGATTCCAGATCTGTGGTCATAATGCCACTGAGAGTAGCTTATGAAATACCAGGACCACATGATGCCAGGCAATGACTCCAAATTACTCATGAAGAGGACAAATGTCCCACAAATGATAAACAATCTGTTGTTGCCCAACAGATACTAACACATATGATTTGTCCAGACAATATTTGCTTAACTTGACTGTGGTATGTGAGAACATTTACTTTTTAAAGTTCTGACTATATTGGCTTGCAGTGGCTATGAATCCTGACATTACTGCTGTATAAACAGTCAATATCACTTTATATTGATTGATGGGAGCCCTAGAAAATAATCCCTGGATCTTGGCCACCAGCATGTAAATCAAGACCTTCCTGATAGCTGCTTTCACAGCCCAAACAAGGGCTCTTTCCTTTCTAGCCCGCCACTGTTTTGATAACCTTGCTAGTGAGAGGTCTCAGCCTGGAAGGTACAGATAAGGGAATCATAGAAAAACAGTTTGTTTGATGTTTAGGGCATTTTTTGAAATCCTGTAGTTTGGTTAAAAACTCATGTCCTCCTAGTTTATCACCTGTGATACTGAAGTGACATGAGAGCTCTTTTTAAATTGTATTCCAAAACTTATTCCAAAGTGCCCTCGAATATGATGGAAATCAAGCTGTCCAGTTGAGAGACAAGATACAATACTTAGTTACAAAGTGAGTCGTCTTCTTGAATTCTATTCTTTGAATAATTGCGGGAGTTTGGTGTGCATGTTCCTAGTTATACATCCTTGACTTTTGTGGATGTAAGAAGAACTTGTGACTACTAGATGTTTGGGTGTCCCAGATATTTGACTTTCTGTTGTATTGTTTGAGCCTTCCTTCCTTTCTTTTAATGCAAAGCAGAAAATAACATCTAGAGCTGATTCCAAAAGGTAGGATTCAAGAGTGCAACATTTATTGAAACATTATTTTTAAGGTTACATATTTGTTATATTTTCAATACTTTCTTAACATCGGTCTTCTTTGTATTTTTCACTATGTATTTGTGATATTCATGATTATGAACATATGGTTTATTCATAATTGTTATCATAAGAGCAATGCATGTTTTTATTTATAAATCATTAAAACTTTTTTGAAATTATAACTACATCATTTTCCCCTTTCCATTTCCTCCCTCTACTCCCACATACTCCTCATCTTGCTCATTCAAATTTATGGCCTCTTTTTCTTTAATAATTGTACATCTATCCGATCTATCTATTTATCTTCTATCTATCTATCTATCTATCTATCTATCTATCTATCTATCTATCTATCTATTTTGTATTGATCAACAATCTGTCATATTTATTCCTAAATACATAAATATAACCTGTACAGTCTATAAAATTTTACTTGTATATATATATACAAGTAAAATATATATATATTTTTAGGGCTGACAAGTTCACCCAAGTTCCAGGCCAAAGACTGAATTCAGTATCTTGTCAAAATTATTTTAAAGTGTGCCTGTATTCCCTACTATCTACCTATATTTTCTTTTATTGATTAAAAATACTCCATCTTTTTGGGGTTTTGGGGGGAGGAAATTTAGTGCTTTAAAATTGCAGTTAAGTAGGCAAATACAATAATCTATTAATTTTAAGTTTTAAAAACAATAGTATATTGTATAGTGAGATTTGGTGCATAACAGTCATGCATTCATCAGAGATTGTAACAAAATGATAGTTAAGATATTTGAGTTTATAAATACAGGCACAAAGAGACTGAATGGGAAGACATTATTGGTGAAATGAGAAAATGTTAGAAGCCAAAGTACAGATAGAAGAATGGTAATTTAGCCATCATGGTGATGCATGCCTTAAATCCTACCCAGCACTCAGGAGGCAGAGGCAGACTGATCTACATAGTGAGTTCCAGAAGAAGAGTGGGAAGTGTCTTAGCAAATCCTAGAAAGTCAATCCACTCAAGACAATCAATTAAACAAGGAAACAAAGTGCTTTTCACCCAGAGACCTCTACTAGATAGGTACTGTATGGGACGGAAAGGAAGTTGCAAAGGAGAGCTGAACTGTGAGGAAGAGCTCTGATGGAGTGTTTAGGAGATTCCTGCTGCTCTCAGCCACTGATGGCTTGCTCTCTATGTAAACCAGAAGAAGGTAGTGTGTAAACAGGAAACCTCCTGCTGGGCTTCCATATCCTCAAACAAAAGACCAAAGGGGCATTTTCTAGGGAAACTGACTTGTTCCCCCCAGGAAGAGATTGAGTGTCCCTGGATGATTAAATAAGCAAACAAGGAAAAGCACACACACATACACCACCACCACCACCACCACCACCACCACCACCACCACCACCACCACCACCACCACCACCAACAACAACAACAACAACAACAACAACAAACAACCTGCCTCCACTAGTCTGGATTTTCTGATTGCTTAACACTCAGCCACAGATTTGAAGAATCAAGAATTACCAGGCATGTCAGAAAACCTCTAACAACAAAGATATAAACTCAAATCTACACTGAGCTTAAACTTGGAGAAAGCAGAGGAGTTCATGGTTAACAAGGAGAACAAAACAGCTGAAAGCTGGCTATTATCAAAACTTCAGAAATGAGAATGTACATTGTTACCATAAAAGAAAAAGAGAATGTAAACAAGATGTGGCAACCATTTTTATATGAGTCCTTGAAAACTCAAAACTGTGAAAGAATAGAAGCGGAGTGCTTAGGAGGAGGATTTGAAAGACTGAGTGTTTCTTCCAGAAAACTCACAAAAATATTCCATTTTTAAGAACTAAATGGAAGGGAGAAAAATCACATTATACATAGGATGTGCAGCTTCTGAGGAGCGTCAGAGGAACCAAGCAACACAATATGAGGGCCAGTTGTCAGAGAAATAATTCACTGATATTCTTAGCACGGAGAATTGTGTTTCTACATTAAGAATGCCCACACTGTGACTGACAGAAAATAAGACAGTCTTTAGACCCAAGTACACTATTTTAAAATTTTAGAACATTAGGAGAAAAAATATGATAAAAATTACTTTGAAAACTTTTCTGCAGAGAAAATGGCTTCTAATTTAGAAATTTATGTTCATCAAACTGTCACTCATACTTCAGAGTATATTGAGGACATCTTCTGAAATGTAGTCTCAAAATTGTAGCACCCTTGTTCTCTTTTTCAGGAAATAAACATTGAAATAGATCCAGGATCCAGGAAAGTAACCTGATGTAAGACAATACAAAGAGAAATCTTCAGGAAAATTCAAAGCAATAATCATTTTCTATTAAAGTACCTGAGCAGGCTCATCAAGAAACCACTTTTGAAAAATGTATTGGAATGTCCATCATGTTGAATTAGCTTAGTGAGAATAATCAATTGGTAGGGAATGATTTGGTCATTAATAGGTTATTAGAAAAAAAACACAAAAATGAGGTGACATTGTCAATGGGGAGAACCAAATGAGCAAAAGATGGAAGATATCATACAAATACAATAGACTAACACTGAAAAATGAAAATGAGTCAAGGGTAATTATGATATAATTTGGGAGAAGAGGTGGATGGCAGATAGAGAATATAAATGAATATGAGTTGAGTTGGCTTCACAGTGTAAAATTATGTGTTTAAAACTCCAAAGTCAAGAGAACACAACAGGATGAAATCAATAGACTTCAATAGTAATATATATTTAAAGTATTTGGAAGTATTGTTTCTAGAAATCTGGGAGTAGTGACACATTGCAAGCCAGAGGTGTGCTTTTTTTTTTTTTAAATCATTGTTTATTCTAACCTAGGTGTGTTCAACTTTTTGGTACACATCTGTTGTGGTACGACACAATGGAGCTACAAAAAGTATTTTCAAAGAAGGCTATAATGTTTTAAGTTTATAACTTGGTGTTGGTGCATTCATAATTATCCTCATTTGTAGCTTTCATAGCAGTAACACCATTAAAATTTAAAAAGTAATAAATGGTTAAATATTTTGGATATTTCATAACTTTTGGAATGCAATTTCCTGGATTCTATCACTATCCCATGCTTTAAGATGTAGTTGGTATGATCTGTGTAAGTATGTATATGTGTTTACACATATACACAGATATGTATCCTGTTTCTTTTATTAAAGTAATGCCTTGGTGAACAGCCTTCACTGAGTAACTTTATCCATAAATCTTTGTACATATGTATGCATACAATTACACAAACACTTACTCTTATCTTTAGAAATTATGTTCTCCAGAAAGGGAAAGAACAAACACTTCCAGCAAGCACAAGGATAAGACAGGCATGTTTTGCCCTATTCACTGGTTATCACACAGTGCACATGTCCCTTTCTCTAACAACCCTTCCAGACTATCTACCAGATAGTCTACTGACTGTCTACCAGAGCATGAAGTGGACTACCTCATTATCTGCTCCCTAAGCTCTTCCCTAAACTTCTGGCATTTGTTAGAAGTGACTTTATGATTCTTGCCTTTCATTTATTTTCCTGTTGCCATGGATACCACACTAGCTCTGTATCTTGAAGACAAACTGCTTTATTTTTCAAAAAAAAATTATGACAGGTCCCCAACCATCTGTCATGTGACTTTTCCTGGGTGGGGGGGATGTGAGCAATCATCTATTTCCCTAGCTAGGGCACTGGGAACAGACCAAAGAGATGATTACACCCAAATCGAGCTTTGTGAACCAATGAGTTTGCTGAAGTTGCTCACAGGAGCACCAGTGACTCAAAGGCAGGTGAATCCCTGAGAAGCCCACCCCAGCAGGGGTTATCATTCCAAAAGGTGAGTCTCTGGAGCTCCTTTAAGAAACTGTAGACAACATGGCTGATGGGCATGTCTTCTCTCCTCAAAAGTTCTTGACTGCTTTTATAATGACTGGGAGGTTCCTTTATTGTACAGTATTGTTTTGGCTATCCTAAGTTTTTTCCATATGAAGTTGAGTATTATTCTTTTGAGGTCTGTGAAGAACTTGATTAATTCTGGAAGCATCACCAACCCTGACTTCAAGTATTACTATAGAGCTATAGTAATAAAAACAGTTTGGTATTGGCATAAAAACAGACACATGGTTCAATGGAACTGAATTAAAGACCCTGACATTAATCCACATACCTTTGAACACCTGATTTTTGACAAAGAAGCCAAAATTGTGCAATAGAAAAAAGAAAGCATCTTCAACAAATGGTGCTGGCAACTAGATGTTGACATGTAGAAGGATGCAAATAGATCCATATCTATCGCCATGTACAAAATTCAAGTCCTAATGAATCAAAGACCTCAACATAAATCCAGTTACACTGAACCTGATAGAAGAGAAATTGGGAAATAGCCTTGAATGCATTGTCACAGGAGAATACTTCCTAAATATAATATGAGTAGCACAGACACTGAGAGCAGCAATTAACAAATGGGATCTCCTGAAACTGAGAAGCTTCTGTAAGGTGAAGGACACAGTAAATAAGACAAAATGGCAACTTACAGAATGAGAAAAGATCTTCACAAACTCTACATCTGACAGAGGGCTGATCTCCAAAATATATAAAGAACTCAAGAAACTAGCTAACAAAATAACAAACAATCCAATTTAAAAAATGGAGTACAGATGTAAACAGAGAATTCTCAATGGAAGAATCTCCAATGCTCAAAAGACATATATAAGGAATTGCTCAACATCCTTAGCCATCAAGGAAATGCAAATCAAAACAACATTGAGATACCATCCTACACCTGTCAGAATGGCTAAGATCAAAAACACTGAGGACAGCTTATGTTGGAGAGGATGTGGAGTAAGGGGAACACTCCTCCACTGGTGGGAGTGCAAACTTATACAGCCACTCTGGAAATCAGTATGGTGGTTTATCAAAAAATTGGTAATCAACCTACCTCAAGACCCAGCAATACCACTATTGGGCATATACCCAAAAGATGATCAATCATACCACAAGGATACTTCCTCAACTATGTTCATAGCAGCATTATTTTTAATAGCCAGAACCTGGAAACAACCTAGATGACCCTCAACCAAAGAACGGAAAAAGAAAATGTGGTACATTTACACAATGGGGTATTAGTCAGCTATAAAAAAATGACATAATGAAATTTGTAGGTAAATGAATGGAACTAGAAAAAAAATCAGCCTGAGTGAGGTAATGCAGACCCAGAAAGACAAACATGGTATGTACTCACTCATAAGTGGATATTAGATGCAAAGCAAAGGATAACCAGGCTATAATTCACAACCCCAGAGAAGCTAGGTAAAAAGGAAGACCCTAAGAGGGACAGACACAGAGGACCCTAGGAAAAGGAAATAGTTAAGATCTCCTGGGTAAACTGGGAGGGGGCCAATAGAAAGGAGGAGATGGGGGATGGGAACATGAGGGAATGGGATGGCTGAGTTGAGGGAAGGATGGAGAAGGAGAGCAATGAAAGAGATATTTTGATAGAGGGAGACATTGTGGGGTTAGGGAGAAATCTGGTGCTAGGGAAATTCCCAGGAATCCACAAGGATGAGCCCAGCTAAGACTCCTAGCAATGGTGGAAAGGGTGCCTGAGCTGGCCTTCCCCTGTAATCAGATTGGTGACTACCCTAACTGTCATCATAGAACCTACATCCAGTAACTGATGGAAAAAGATAGAGTGATCCACAACCAAGCACTGGGCTGAGCTCCTGGAGTTCAGTTGAAGAGAGAGATGAAGGATCATATGAGCAAGGGGGGGTCAAGAGCATGATGGGGAAAACCACAGAGACATCTGACCCAAGCTTAGTGGGAGCTCATGGACTCTGGACTGATAGCCAGGGAATTTATATGGGACTGGACTAGGCCCTCTGAATGTGGGTGACAGTGGTGTAGCTTGATCTGTTTGTGGGGCCCCTGGTAGTGGGACCAAAACTTATCCTAGGTGCATGAACTGGCTTTTTGGAGCCCATTCCTTATGGTGGGTTACCTTGTTAAGCCTTAATGTAGTGGGAAGGGGCTTGGTCCTGCCTCAGCTTGGTATGCCAGACATTGTTGACTCCCCAAGGGAGGCCTTACCATCTCTGAGGAATGGATTGAGGGTGGGATGGGGGGAGGTGAGGCGTGGGAGAAGGGGAGGGAGATGAAACTGGGGTTGGTATGTCTAATGAAAGAAAATTTTTAGTTAAAAAAAATAAACTACTGGAAAGAGCCCTGTGCTTCTGATTTTAGGAACTTCCTTTGAAAATTTCCTACATTTCCTGTTCCTTGTATGTTTCCTTTGCCTCATGAATCTTATGACCTTCTTTCTCTACTTTAGGAAAGGAAGTTTCAATTTGGAGGAAATAGATCCACAGCACAGAGGTTTTGTTGATTCTATGTGTTATCCTAAGGTAACTATGCACAGGAAGAAAGCTGTTTTCAAAGCAAGCTCCAAGTACCTGGTAGCTTTACTCACAAGTGCTTTCAAACCAGTGTTTATTGTTACTGCTTTGGAACATAGGGTGAGTTATCTGTCAAATAATGATTGATAACAATATTGGAGTAAAGGGAGTTAATTCTTTAAATCTGATAAAGAAACTGCCTCCTTCCATCCGTGAAAAACATAGCTCCATCCACTATTCAACTCTTCCGAGATTTAAGAAATGTTGCTTAACATTCAAAACAATTACTTTTCATTTTATAGTATGCAGTATATTAGAGGGAATAATAATTTAATGAATAATTACTTTAATTAATAAGAGATATCTAAGCAGAGCACTCTGAGACAGACACTTGCTCTAAAAGTATTGATTTCTTAATTCCTGTAGAAGAGTTAAAAGTTAGGAAAGGTTATTTTGGAAAAGTTTGTTATAAGTAGGTTTTGTTCAATAAGGAGAGGAATATTACCAGGACTCAGGGAACAAAGGCAGTGGGAAATGCACCACTTACCAGCTTAATGTAACCATAGCATTGTCCAGCACAAATCATCGATGCAGTTATTGACATCACATGTTCCGTAGCTCATAAATAAAGTGTCATCAGAGCTTTTGGAAAATCTACGAGAGTTTAGATTATAAATAGAAATATTGACGCATAAATAACAGCTTGTTTGAGGAGAACTTGTCTCTCTGTGAAGTGATTCATATGAATGACCATGTTTGTGTTTGTTGACATTTTATGATTCAGAGTTTGAACATAAAATTCCCTCCTTCCTTTATCTATCTAAACATGTGCCCATTTACTTATACTCAATCATGAGCAGAAAAATAATGTTGATTTCATGTCTTAAATATCGAAATTTTCCTCACTGTAAGTTTTGCTTTGGGAGACAGTTACATGTCTATATGTTTGATTCCTTAGCAATTAATGAATTAATATTTAGATCTTTTTATTTGTGTATCTATGCATATCTGATTGTTAATATATTCAGAAAGACATTTCTAATTTAAAACAGAGCCTAACCATCCCATTTTTCTGCCTTGGGAGCTGTGCTTTCTAAGCTTACCATTTAGCATTGGCCTTTGAATTGCTGGAAGCAAGCAAAAAGGAATTTCCTTCCTTACATTGCCTTGGTTAGTTTTTTTGCAGAAAAGAAAATCAATAGACAAGCAAAAAAATTTCCTGAGAATATTGTGGTCACATAATTTAGAGATGCTACTTTTTGTAAACCATGAAATAAAAGAAACAAGAATACCAATACACCCTCAGCTCTGACATTTAAAACATTTTCATTATGAACAAGGAAAAGAAAAACAAACCAACCCCCTAAGGCTGTGGTTCTCAACCATTCTAAATGCTGCAACCCCTTAATACAGTTCCTCATTTTGTGGTGACCCCCAACCATAAAATTATTTCATTGCTACTTCAACTGTATTTTTGCTACTGTTACAAATTGTAATATAAATATCTGATAGGCAGATGGCCTTAGGCGATCAATATGAAAGGGTCATTCCCAAAGGAATCGTAACCCACAGGTTGAGAAATGCTGCCCTAAGTGTGGGAACCCGTTTTCAGGTTCCTAGTGGCTTTACTCAGTAGGTCCACATAGAGGATGATTAGGACCACGGGCCTGAGTGCAGGTGTCTGAAATGGTCTGCACTTGGCTGTGCTGGGGAATGGG
>CABHPH010162669.1:0-39830 GCA_902168325.1 Peromyscus nudipes
AGGAACAAGTATGCACAGCACTTCACTTTTTGGAGGCCCCTGGGCAGGATGCTCTTAACACATGGGAAGCAGCATGGGTTGGGCTGAGCTGAGTCTGAGTGTTCATCCTCTCTCTATCAAGGGAGATGCTCTCCAGCCTTTGTTGTCATGCCAAGTTCCACAGCAGATGATGTGTTGGTTTATCTTGCTGCCCTGTTTCCTATTAGGCAACTGTTAGATTAAACCTTTCTCTTAAAAGAGAAACATGTCATTCTCTAAAAGAGTCCATTAAGTGT
Organism: Peromyscus nudipes; assembly: GCA_902168325.1. NCBI lineage: Eukaryota > Metazoa > Chordata > Mammalia > Rodentia > Cricetidae > Peromyscus > Peromyscus nudipes. The sequence continues at coordinate 276 of CABHPH010162669.1, forward strand.
TGTTGATTTCCTCTGTGGGAGCCTTACACACATGTGGCCTCTGAGGATTTCTTTGGAATTAGCCTGTGTTATGAAGCTCTCAATCTAGGATGAGTTCAATTCTTTTGGGAATTTCTTCTCCTTCAAAGAAGTTGCTTCAGATAAGCCTTGAAAAAACTTCATTGGATATATTCATCATCAAGAAATTGCTGCTGCAGTTGTTTTTCTTGCAATCTTTTATTCGAAAACAGCAGAATATTATATGTAATAGTTGTCACTGACAACCAGAAGATAAAAATCCATTTAACAGGCCTGTAGGATAGACCACTGAAACTGGCATACTTGGGACAAACCACTTTAAGAAGTGGCTATATACAATTGCCGTGGTCCTGCCACAGCCAGGTTCAGGTCCTGAGATGGAGAAGGGGCATCAGCACAAAGAACTGTTCCACCACCAGATGAGTTTCACACAAGTGGCCGGCCCTGAATAGTTCGAGTCATCTTTATTTATATTTCAAAAACAAGCATGTTTTTTCCCATCCTCCAGAATTAACCTCCAGAAAAAAAAACATGTTTTTCCCAACCTTTACATCAAAATAACTTTTAAACCAAAAACAATGCTCACCATTTTGTTAACTTGACTAAATATCAAGCTGGGCACATCCTGTCCTTACAAAGCTAAAAGGTGATAAATGTAGGCACACATTCTTAAGAACAATATCACTCAAAACTTAACAAAGTATATTTATAGAAATAGGGGTGATTTGCCATAAACTGCATGCATATATTTATGTATTTCTCCAACTGTTTCCTTGTTCCTACAAAAGGGTCCTTTATTCCTAAGCCTCTCTATAAAGGGTGAACTTTGATAAGGCACTCTTTTTACATCTTAATGTTTTTTTTTTCCCCCAGAATTAGGAGAAGTAATTAATGTCCCCCGTGTTGGTTCCTTATATGTACCCAATAACTTTTATTGCCTCTTATTCTGTCAGTACTGAATCAGAAAAGCCTTCAGGGTCTGGGGTGACAGCTACTATTTCCAGATAAGAAACCTGTGAAGCATCAGTTCCCAAAGAATTTAGGGGAAAATATTGGAGAAGAAAATGAAGTTTCAGGGAACGATCACATCTGTCCCATGTGTGACTGACACAGTGAAACTAGAAACAGCCAAGAGAATCATCAATATGAGAGAACAGAGAACATGCAGGCTGCATGGTCTCAGCAGTATTCTGCACTGTCCAGAGGTCCACTGGTTCTTGCTAAGTGAGAGACCATCCCCATCGGTCTTGCCTTGCAAAGACACACTGGACAAGCATACATATGCTGATCCAAAACTAGGCCATAGTGCTCCCAATACACAATCTTGTATCCTTCCTTTTGCTCACTCTCAGCCCTGCCCCCTCAGTCCCATGTCACTACTCCTTTTTAAATGTTCTTCTCTTTACACTCCTTGTACCTGACAGCCTCCTACTTACATGTCCCTTAAGGCTTCAGGAAGCTGTGTGCTTCATTTCTGCTGCTGTTCCCTACAAAGTCTTGCTAAACTCCAGATTAATGAAGAATTTGTGCGGGAGTGGAATGGAAACCTGAGTAAGCATTCTCTACTGTTATACAATTGCCACCTGGGCCAGGAGTTCCCAGTGACAGTCTTCACTGAACAAACTGCATGGAACATCTACAAAATTCTTGATCTTACTCTCAAGTGATACGGCAGTTTAATACTGAGATGCACACAACTTAGTAAGTCATCTTGGATAACTATGAAAGGCATCCAAGGCCCAGAAATTCTCAACATAGTAAAAGAACAGAGAATTTGAGAAGGCTCTTGGATGGATCTTAGCTTGATGGTGTTCTACTTGACCAGCTTAACATTGGTCCAGAGACTTCTGATGATACTGGTGAGTGAGCTTAGATTTTGTTATCATGTATTGTTAATATTATCATTATTTTAAATTATATATGGGTATCTGCACATGAGTGCAGATGCTCGAGGAGACCAGAGACATCCTATCTCCCTGAAGCTGGAGATCTAAGTGGTTATGAGCTTTCCATCTTCCTAGCCCCTTGCTATAATGTCTTAAAGTGCACATACATTTTTAGAGTTTTTTAAACCTCTTTATTAGTCAAGATTTGGTTTATTGTATAAAAAGAAGGGTGAGTAGGCTGCTACCACTTGATGCCAGAGTAAAGGACATGAAGACTTCTGGCAGGTCTGGGTTTGTGGTTTGGTGGCCACTCAGCTCTGGGCAGCAGTCTTCTGTGCTCTGGCTGTGGCAGCCTCTCTGCTGTACAGATCTCACTTTTCTCCCTCTTGGACCTCCCCGTCCAGGTGGTCCTCTGGTGCTCGGCTGCTGGTAGGCCTGCTTTGCTGGTATCATCATTCTTCTCTTTCCAACTCCATTCTGGGTGAGCTTTCTTAAAGCTGCACAAGCAAATATGGGACAGACCACATCCATTCCACCACTGATCGGCATCTAAACCCTCCGGTCCTCTGCTGCATGCTGCAGTGGTAACTCTAGGATGATTGGCTTATGATCTCCCTCGAGAGCTGAGAAAGTGACCCTTGAGGTTCATTTCAGTATCTCCAAGGAAGCATGCCTGGAATTCCTTGAGGAAGACAATACTCCTCCACACCAGTCAGCAGGGACAAAGAATTTTCAAAGAAAATGACCCATAGCTGCATCCTACCCAATACCCACTTCTTTGGGGAAGAAGATATTACTTCAGAACTAGAGTGGGGAATTCTGACCTAGGATCTGGAGGCTGACATCCTTCCTCCCAACTCTCTGGGATGATAAAGTCTGATGGACAATGTAGCATGAATCTTAAAAGTCTTATTAATAAAATCAAACCTGAGCTGGGTATTGGGGTGAACACTGGAAGGTCAGAGAGACAGAATAAGCCACAGCTACCTCACCTTGCCGGATCCTCAGCTGGTCTTGTTTCCCCAGACTGGAGGCCTCTGAGTCCTCATCCAGAATGGGTCTCAGCTGAACTGCTGCTAGAAGCCTGAAAGCTTAACCAGCCACATGCTTCTCCAGGCCAAATGCTGCTTCACGCTTTATATACCTTTCTGCTTTCTACCACCACTCCCTGGGATTAAAGGTGTGGGTCACCATGCCTGGCCGTTTCCAATGTGGCCTTGAACTCACAGAGATCCAGAGGGATTTCTATCTCTGGAATGCTAGGATTAAAGGCGTGTGCTACCACTGCCTATCCTCATGTTTAATATTGTGGCTGTCCTGTTCTCTGACCCCAGATAAGTTTATTAAGGTACACAATATTTTGGAACACAATACCACCACAGGACAATGTGGTGGTTTGAATGAAAATGGCCCCCAAAGGTTCACAGGGAGTGACATTATTTGAAAGAATTAGTACATGTGGCCTTGTTGGAGAAAGTGTGTCACTAAGGGTGGGCTTTGAAGTTTCAGAAGTTCAAGTCAGGCCGTGTGTGTGTGTGTGTGTGTGTGTGTGTGTGTGTGTGTGTGTGTGTGGTGTGTCTTCCTTCTGCTTGCTGATCCAGATGTAGAATTCTTGGCTCCTTCTCTGGCACCATGCCTGCCTTCCCACCACAATGACAATGGACTAAACCTCTGAACTGTAAGCCTGCCCCAGTTAAATGTGTTCCTTTATAAGAGTTGCCATGGTCATGGAGTCCCTTCATGGCAATAGGAACCCTAGCTAAGACAGAAGGGGCAGGGTTCTCCAGAAGGCAGTATAGCTTTGAATCAGCATCTGATGTAATGTGCACTTTCTTCCATAGCCAGAATCCATGGGTCCAGGAATAAAGAGGTGGAAAGGGGGCCAGTTCTACTCACTATTACTCTTAGTGACTTACTAGGAAAATTTTTGCTTCCTGTTCTCACTACCTTAAGTTCTGCTGGTCTAGAAATTTTGGTTCCAGAGGGCGGAGCATTCCTGCCAGGAGCCACAACAAACATTCCATTGAGCTGGATGCTCAGACTTCCCCCTGGGCACTTTGTCTTCCGATGTCCTTAAACCAACAGGCTAAGAAAGGAATAACATTGTCTAGACGGGTGATTGATCCAGATTACCACGGGGAAATTGGATTGTCTCTCCACATGGAGGTAAGAAGGATTATGTCTGGAGTGCAGGAGATCTGTTAGCCCATCTCTTGTTGCTACCATGTCCTGTGATTAAAGTCAATGGGAAACTATAATGATTGAATCCAGGCAGGATGGCAAAGCACACAGACCCATCAAGGATGAAGGTATGGGTCACTCCTCCAGAAAGACAGCCAAGGCCTGCTGAAGTTCTTGCTAAGGGTAGAGGAAATACAGAATGGGTATTAGAGGAAGGTAGTTATAAATACCAGCTAAGGCCACAGGACCAGTTGCAGAAATGAAGATTATAGTGGACATGAGTGTTTCTGTTGTATTTTGTTAAGAATGTGTTTGTAAAGATATTTGTGTTCTCATTAAATTTATCATGTGTTATAAAATTTATTAAGAGAATACCAATGATTACTATATTTAAATTTGAGGTAGTAGAAGAATGTCCCACAAGGGACATTGCCACCTATTCTAAATTTATAGTGTGTTTGTGATTGTATAAGGGATAGTTATGTTTAGCTGTTGTTATGACCTAGTTATTGTTTTAATTTAGAAATTAATCATGACATAAGGAGATGTGATTGTGTGTCAGGTTGACAAGGGGTGGACTTGTGTTGACTCTCCTCGGTTGTCAACTTGACTACATCTGGAATGAGTTACAATCCAGAAATGGAGGACACACCTAGGAGAGATTTTTTTGTTTGTTTGCTTTAAAGTAGGTGAATCTACTTCTAGTCCAGACATTTGATCTGGATATTGAGGTGGGAAAATACACTTGTATCTGGGCCAAATCTTCTGCTGGAAGCCTATATAAGGACATAGAAGAAGGACGCTTCTATTCTTTGCCTGCCTCCCCTCGCCTTGCTAGCATATCCATCCTTCACTGGCATTGGAGCCTACTTCTTTGGGATTCCAGCATCTACTGAAGACCAGCTGAGACATCAGGCCTTGTGGGACTGAGCAACTGCTGGATTCCTGGATTTTCTATTCACAGCCAACCATTGTTGGATTGACTGGACTACAGCCTGTAAGTCATTCCACTAAATTCATAAATATGTGTGTGTGTGTGTGTGTGTGTGTGTGTATGTATAATATATGTATGTATATGGAGAGAGAGAGAGAGAGAGAGAGAGAGTCTGTAAGTGCTGTTATCCTAGAGAACCCTGGCTAATACAGACAGCATCCTGCAATAGCTAGAGCAAAATGGAAAACAAGGAAAACAAATGCAAAAACAAAAGCTGTTTTCCTGACACATTAAATACAACTGTTTACATATCTGAGAGGGACCCAAAGTATCCAAGATATTAAAATCATGCATCTTTTAAAGACTGAGCATTCCTCACTCATGGAAACGATTATCTCTGAAGTAAGCAATGCAGGAGCCTTTGGCTGGGTCCTGAGGCCAGGAGTGGTGCAGCATAGTACACGAGGGGCCTCAGCCAGGCTTCCGGCTTCTCGGGAGCCTGCCATCCATTCTCCCCTTTCTCTCTTATCACCCGCTGTTTCCAGGTTGTTCCAAAAGAGAAAGAATCTGAGAAAAGAAAACAGATGGAACCACTGGCAACTGTGTTCATTTTTTATAACAAATCACCAGAAATTAGGTGGCTGAAAGAGTAGATTTGCATTCTCCCTCAGTGTGGGGTAATGGAGTCTGCAGTGAAGGCACCCAGAGCCGCACTCCTTCTCACTGCTGATTTCGGAGGTACCAGGCTTTGCCAGACTACAGCAGCATGGCTTCCGTCCTCATGGCTCTTCCCTGTGCTCTCTTCTCAGGATATTTGGCCTCGGCTTTGAGATCTGCACTGATTCAGGATGACCTCATTTTGTGACCCTTAAGTAAATTACACTTGAAAAGACCCATTTCCCAAATAAGGCCACAGTTGCAGACACCTTTGAGCCTGTTTGGTAAGACCTCGCAACTTGTCTCTGGTCATTTTTCCAGAGGACACCCACTTATTCTCTCCCACTGCCCAGCCATACTGACCTTGGTTGGGTCCCTGAATTCATCACACTCCTCCGCACACTGGGTGGTACGCTTTCCATGATTAATTTCTAGGCGGTGTCTTTGCGTGGCTCAATGCTCAGTTCTCATTCCCGGTTGGTTGCTCTTTCCGGAAACACCTCCCCTGGCCACCCGGTTATGTTTTAACTTTATTTTTTTCTATGAAATATAATAATTGCATATATAAGAATTATAATGTGACTTTTTATTTATTTATGCCTACTCTATCCATCATTTTGAATGTTGATCATTTGGAATCCACTGTTGTAGTTATAATGTCCTCTTTTTTGCTATATTTCCCTCCAGTATGCCACAGAACACCAGAACATTTCTTCTTCCTATCTAACTAACATGGTATCTGGTGACCAACCTCTCTACCATTCTACCTCCTTCTGTTCTCCTCAGTGTCTGGTAACCTCTATTCTACTCTCCACGACAAAATAAACATTTCTAGAAAATACATATGAGCAAGATTGCATGATTATAGCCTTTGCGGTCCCAACTTACTTCATTTAATGGGAAATGTACCTCTGTCCTTGACTGGAGCCAGTGTTTCCCCGTCTGCCAGGCACGCAGACAGTTCCAAAGCAGTGGGAAGCAGCTGTGTGTCCTGTAAGTCAAGTCAGCTTCGACACTATTGACCTGGAAATAGTGTCTGGCCTGACGGTGGTACCCCCTCACTTCAGATATCAGGTAAACATCCAGGTGATTTTCACAGTTCTAACAGGCAAGCTGTAGATTGGGGCTCCTACAAGCCTGCCATTGATTAGTTTGAGTAGCTCCCAGAACTTGCAGAAGCCCATTTATTATAATGGATAATTGAAAAAGTGCATATGAAAGAAGGCTCACTGGATGTGGTATGGCGAGCCTCCTCCTTCAAGCTCCCTTGTGAGTGGATTACAGGCCTGTACATAGTGACCACAATTTTTATTTCTTATTTGATTTCACTGATTCCTACTAACCAAATTGCAAAGTGGGAAAAAAAAGAAGAACCCACAACCATAAAAACAAGTTAACCTTGTTAACGGAACATACCTAAGACCAGAGACAGGAGCTGGTTCAAAAAATAAACAAAAAACAAAACAACCCTAATTGCTGTTAAATAAAAGATTGAACCTGTTGATGAAATGTGCACAGGGTGTCCATGACATCCTCTTTCATCCTTTCCTGATCCTAACTTCCACTATGGTCACTAAACATTCTTCTTCCTCCTCCTCCTTCCTTAAATAAAAAATAAAAATCACTTTATGGTAATGAACACACACACACACACACACACACACACACCAGCTGGATTAATTAATCACAAAGACTTGGTGATTTATTAGGTTTTCTGTTGCCATGGTAAAAATTAGGACCAAAAGCAACCTGGGGGGAGTGTCCTGATCACAGTCCATCACTGAAGGAAGCCAAGGCAGGAACTCAAGGCAGGAACTGGAGCAGAGGCCATGAAGGAACACTGCTTACTGTCATGCTCCCCCAGGACTTGCTTAGCCTTTTTTCTTATACAACTCAGGACCACCCAGTGAGCTGGGCCCTCCCATATCAATCATTAATCATGAAAATGCCCCACAGATTGGCCTAAAAACCAATCTGATGAGGACATTTTCTCAATTGAGGTTCCCTCTTCTTAGATGATCCTAGCTTGTGTCAAGTTGTCAAAAAATAAACAAATAAAACCCAATAACTAAGTAGAATATTTGTCCAGTCTCCAAATCCCAGTATATTTCAATGACCTCTGGATAGTTGGAATAGGCATTCTGAAGACATGTTATACTTGGACTACCAATTCCATTTTAAAACACCTGTCTACCATAAGAAAGGAAAAATAGCTATGCAGAGTAGTTACTGGAAAAACAGTTTCAAATCCTTTTTCCACTCCTGTGTCTTGCCTGCATTCTGTCCTTCTTCATCACCTAATATTGCCTTCTCTTGGTCTCTTGTCTAATAACATACTGTACACACGCTTACAGTCTTCCATATGTACGTTCATACATTATAGGCTACATCTGCTTATGAGGGGGGTATTTTTTTTCTTTCTGGAGTAGTGTGACCTCACTTAATATTATGCATTCTGAATCTAGCCATTTTCCTGATCTTATATTTCTTTAGAACTGAATAATATTCCATTTTATACATGTATCAGATTTTCATTTTCCATTCATTCATGATGAACATCTGGGTTTGTGGCGTTTCCTTGCTGTCATAAACAGAGCAGCAGTAAACATGGATGTGCAGATGTCTACGTGTTAGGGTGTGGAGTTCCCTGGGTATGTGCCCAAGAGTAGAGGAGCTGGGTCATATGGTAATTGCATTTCAATTTTTTGAGAAACTGCAAAACTGATTTCCATAGCAATTGTATTGATTTTTCACTCCAACCAACAGTGAATTTGGGTTCCCCTCCCCCCATCCTCTCCAACATCTCCTGCCAGATTTCTTAGTGAGAGTCACTCTGCTGGGATGAGGTATTTATTTTCATCTAATCCCATTAGGAGAAGGAGCCCCAAGGCCTTGCATCTGTGCCCTTGTCGCCATTTACAGCTGGTCTCTCTCGGGTCCACTCCAGTTCAGAGTAAGTGTACCCAGCAGCTGCTTTTCCAGCACCAAGCACGATGATTGCTCGGTGACCACAACAATTTTCTCTAGTGAAGGGCACAAGGTGCAACAGAGAATGGAAGCCATGGCCTCCAGGGCAATCGCTAAGTTTCTGGGGTGCAGTGCAAAGACATTGAACAGCTGGTCCCCGTGTTTCTAGCTGAAGCTCCCCTGCTAAACAAACACTTGAAATAGTCTCGGAGGAGTATTCCACATTTCCCAATCTTCTGAGAAGATTCTATTAGCACTTTATCTTTTCTTGATTATGTCTGGAGAAATGATGCTTCTTGCTGTAAACATCTTGAGCTTTTTGAAATATATTAGCATGTAAGTTTTTAAAAATCATCCAAACCCCATTGCTGAGAAGTACTCTGGCCATTTCTGTATGCACATAAACGTAAGAAAGGATGGAGGGGTCTGTAAATAGACCGTGTGGTTATTTGCATAGCAACAGGGTGATACTTTACATAAAATAATAGTCTCGGTAAGAAGATATGAAATGTATCTTTTTATGAATTATGTGAAAGGAAATGAAATTGACTTGGAAATCAAGTATCTGCTGAACTTCAGGAATCTTACAAAAAGAAGTATCAGATTCTAGAAGAACCATCTAAAATTTAAGAAGACTTATTTAAAACAATATTCAAAACTTTCACAAGTTTTTTACCATTTATTCTATACTTAAACTACATCTAAGGCCCTCAGCTCTCCTACTTATCCCCATGTCTCCATTCTGGAAATTTTTATCTGTAGGGCCTGTGTCCCCCACATACTTCTAAGACTGGCTGTCTTCCTTTTTCACACACAATTAACATTTACACTTCCTTAGGTTGTTCTAAATGAAATGTCTCAAACAACTACTTTCCCCAGGTGCCTCTGCTTTGGCACCCCTCATCCCCTGGTCTGTATCGACGAATCTATGCTCACGTGAATTTGAGGACTCTCCTCTTTTGTCTCTGATGTTGCATTTACTACTTTACATGTAGGATTTCTATCCTTGTTGATTATTTTCTTATTTTGTTAGGACATGTTTTCAACCAACTTCCTGACCTGACTGCAGGGAAGGAAAGCTAAGAGAGTTGCTCTGTGTCTGAAATATCCTTTGCTTGTTGGGATAGGATTGACTGGGGCTGGAGTCAACTGTCTCCATGAGGGTTCTCTCTCAGAGCAGCACAAAGGCTCATTTCTTCTGGGGAGAGGGCCTATTATCAGTGGAAATTAATTCACAATAGTTTCTTCTTTTTATTTTAATTGAAGTCAGTTTTACCATAAAGAGCATGAGAGTAGTTTTAATTGTCAACTTGGCATAACATAGAATCATCTGGAAGAACACCATCCATGAAGGGTTATCTAGAGGAGGTTGGCCCACAGGCAAGTCAGCGGAGGTATTAGAGCAATGTCAAGCATAATTCCAGGGACCAGTCTCACTGGGGTAGTGAAGTAATAAAGGAAAGACAAACACACATACACACAGGCAGAAAGCTGGGATTGGGTAGTCTGGATTCTGTGATGAAGAAACTGCAGAACCCCGGAGGCTTAGTGTGCTTATTACGTAGAGTTGAGCAGAGTGGTGGGGTTATTGCACACAGCTGAACAAGGAGCCGGGATTAGTATATGTTGACAAAAAAGGAAGCAGAGTTTATGGTACACAGCTGGATCAAGGAAACAGGTTTAGCTCATCTCAGTATGAGCAGTCTCTGTGAGGAAGCAGTCGTCAGGACATAAGTATCATGGAGGAGAAAGCTACTCTGGGCATTTTCTGCACACACACTTCAGCAGCCATGCATGGACCTAAAGGGAAATCTTTCCATTTTCCTTTGAGCCTCACCCCAGGCCATTTTCTAATGGGTCTGAGGTTAGTGTCTATGTCAATAACACATCCAGTCAAGATCATGAGCACTCATGGTTTCCTCCACGACCCATATATTATTTTGAACATGTTAACTGAGGTGGGAAGACTTGTCCACTGTGGGTGGCACCATTCCCTAGACTAGGGATCCTGAGCAGTATGAGAATGAATAAAGTGTGCTGAGCCTGAACACATTAATTCATTGTTTTCTACTCTTGGTTTCTGTTCATTCAGGTTCCTTCTGTTTAGACTTCACAAAAATGACTGGCTGTTTACTTGGTTTACCTGAAATTGTACAAATAAATCCTTTCCCCATAAAGTGCTTTTGTTAGGTTATTTTATCATACAAAAGGAAGCAAACTATGATAGAGGGTATAAGATAAGCTTTACTAGAAAGTTTCAAACCATTTTGTAAAATAATTACCATTTTATATTTCTGCTAGCTAGATGTGAGAATCCTAGGACCTCCTTATCTTTGCCAGAATTCGATTGATGAAATTTTTTTAACTGAAACCGTTATAGTGAATGAATACTGAAATCCATTGTACTTTTTAATTTGCAATTATGTAAAAATGAAGATATTTTAACAATTTTTGCATGCTTAGTGGTTATTAGTATACCATTGTTTGTGAAACATCTATTTAAATATTTCATCAATTTAACTGTGTTTTTAATTTTTAATCATTTTGGAGTGTGTGTGTGTGTGTGTGTTGATATACTCTGCACCCCAATATATTGTGTGCCCTAATAAACTTATCTGGGGATCAGAAAACAGAACAACCACTAGATTAGACATAGAAGTCAGGCAGTGGTGGCACACACGCCTTTAACCCTATCACTTGAGAAGCAGAGATCTGTCTGGATCTCTGTGAGTTCAAGGCCAGCTGGGAACAGTGCCACTGTGGTGGCACACACCTTTAATCCCAGCACTTGAGATCTCATGTCTTTGCTTGGGAAAGACACACACCTTTAATTCCAGGAAATGATGGCAGAAAGCAGAAAGGTGTATAAGGCGTGAGGACCAGGAACTAGAGGCTTTTAGCAGCAGTTCAGCTGAGATCCATTTGGGCGAGGACTCAAGGCTTTCAGTCTGAGGAAACAAAATCAGCTGAGGAGATAGTGAGATGAGGTTGGCTGTGGCTTGTTCTGGCTCTCTGATCTTTCAGCTTTCACCCCAATATCTGGCTCTGGGTTTTTTATTAATAAGACCATTTAGCGATTCATCTTGTGTGTGTGTGTGTGTGTGTGTGTGTGTGTGTTATACAGTTATGCATATCTGTAGAGGATGGTGATCAATGTTGGGTGTCTTTCTCTGTCACTCTTCACCTTTGTTTCTGAGATGGAGTTTACCACTGAACTGGAGCACACTACTTTGTCTAGACTGGCTGTTGAGCAAGCCCAGGAGATCTTCTTTTCCTTTCTCAGGCTCCATCCCAGGGGCTACAGATATGTTCCTCCGTAGCTGGCTAAACATAGATGCTGCAGATTCAAACTCAGCATCCTCAAGCTTTCTTGGCAAGCAGTTTACCCACTGAATCAGCTCTGAAAATGATTTAAATACACACATACACACACACACACACACACACACACACACGCACACATATATTGCATAGTTTTAAAGAATTTTGGCATGCATGTTTACCCATTAACCTATCACCAAAACTTATGTCTCATTTATCTCAAATGTTCATTGTTCCTTTGAGAGTCCAGCTTTCTTGGTTATAATAGTCCATTCCTTAGTAATCCAGTGAACTGGCTTTTTGGTATTATAGATTTATATGTTTCCTAAAGCTTCATATAAATGGAATCATAAGTATAAACACTTTCAACTTTATTTTACTTAGTAATAGCTTTCACAGTCATCTTTGTAGCTGTATAGGTCATTAATACAATATTTGTCAACTTGAGTGTGTTAATATTATCCTTGCCTTCCTCAGACAAAACTGATTTAGGCCATTATGTGTTGCATATATATGCTTGAATTCAGTTTGTCAATAATTATTTATTTATTCACTTATTTAACTTTGTAGTTCTAGGATTGAACCCAGAATCTTTTGCACACTCGGCTATCATCTCCAACTCTTTTGAAGAATGTTGTGATCAGATCTGACTATGTTGCTCAGGTTGGCCTTGAGATTGCAATGTTCTTGCCTTAGCCTCCCAACTAACTTGGCTTAAACGCACATGTAACCGTGCCTGACATTGACTTTGTTAAGGCTTCCTTGTCAGTCTTCTGGAAGTGCTGTGTGGAGCTGGCGTAATTGTTTTGTTGAATGTTTTTAGTCATCCATCTGTGAAGCCTCTGATTCCTAGAGATTTTATTGTAGGAAGGTTTCAACAACAATCTTGTCTAGAAGTGACGAGAACAGATGGACTCGCCTTCTCTCCAATTTCAGTGCTGAAGTGTTGTGTCCCAACATAAAGTATGGAACTTGCTAAGGCTCCATCACAGGTCTCCTTTATCTTAATTGAAAAATCTTGGTCTATTGCTGAGTTGTTAAGGTTTTCATCATGAAACATATTGCATTTTTGACAAATGTTCTCCAAGTTTTGAGATACGATTTTCACCTATCTTCTTTTAACCCTAGGCATTATATTAACAGAATGTTGTTCTGATTTTGCTTTTCTGGAGTAATGTTCAGATCTTCATGCCATGTTTACATGTTTTATGTGTGCGAGTTCAATGTGCTAATTTTGTGAAGACAGTGTCCGTGTGACTGGAGCATCCTAGTCTTTGGTTTTTCTTTCTTGCAATATTGTTCTGTAGCTGCTTAATTTCCTGAAGTGATTCCAATCTAACCAGACAAATAAGTGAGTAACTTACATGACTTTTCTGACAATATTACCTGGCACATATAGGACATGAGTCTTCTGATTGCAATCCCACACCCTTCTGCTACATCTGCTCTTCCTGAGTCCCAGCTTCTCCAGACCCCTAGAGGCAGGCTGCTGTATCTGGACTTCATCTTATTTGTACACTCTAAAGAAGCTCCATCTGGTCTACCATCTTTATTTCAGTGTCTTCTAAAAATTTGTTGGGATTTATTTTCTCAGGTGGCTCTCAACTCTATTCCCTGATGAATATCAATGGATACTTTAATAATTCTCATTTTTAATTAAGCATATCTTTTAGGAGTTGATATACTATATTTTCTACAATAGCCACAACAATAGCTTCTAGCTCACATGCTCCCTTAAAACAGGGACTTGTTATTTTCCCTTCCAAACCATGAGGTGGCATCTAATTTATTTCTTCCTATTTGCTTTTAAATTTATCTCACTTATTGTTAGTTAACATGTACAGTATTGAGTATCATTTTCAAATAAAATTTATTGTATTGTTTTTAACCCCTTCTTCTCCTCAACCCCTGACTCTCAATCCATCTACAAACCCACCCCCATTAACTTTTTTATGTCTCATGTATCATGTTGCCCTTGCCCATTGCTTCAGCACAAAAGATAACAAGGATGAGGAGAAAGAGGCACCAATCATTATATACTGCCTTGGGCATATGACCTAGTACAGCTGTTATGGAAATCAGGATGAAAATTTCTCAAAAAAAATTAAAAATACAATCTGGAGAGATGGCTCAGTAGATAAATTCCTTGATGCACAAGCCTGAGGACTTGACTTCAGATCACAGCACCAAGTATAGGGTGGGCATAGCTGCATCTGTCTGTCATCCTCAGCATCGAGAGGATCCTAGAGTCTCACTGGCCAGCTAGTCTACCCAATCAGTGAACTCTAGCTTCAGTGAAGGACGTTATCCCAAATAAATAAACAGATGATAGATAGACAGATAGATAGATAGATAGATAGATAGATAGATAGATAGATAGATAGATAGATGAAGCAGAGAGGGATTGAAAAAGACTCCTGATGTTTACTTCTCACCTCCAGAAGTAAATATGCACTGCAGAACACATACATCTATTTCTACACATGAATAACATACACACGCATCCTATATATTCTTTTTAAAATTGCAAATAGAACTATCACACAACCCAGCTATATCACTCCTAAGCATACAATCAAAGGACTCTATATCCTACCACAGACATACATGTGCAACCATTGTTGATTTCTGCGTTATTTACAATAGCAAGGAAGTACAGATAGCCCAGATAATGAAAATATGCTATGAATATAATTTTGGGAGATACATTATTCTTGAAATGGTTTAAAACACATGATTCCTACCTACCTGTGATGCCTATGTACCATAACAATGATCAGAATGGCAAGATATCCCTAAGAATGCAATAATGGGTACACATATCTTGACAGTAGACAACAGCTGTCTACTTGAACTCAAGGCTGTTCGACAGGAGGAAAATCATGCCTGGCTCTAGAAACCTAGGCAAGTATCCAGGGCTAGTGAGGCCATACATATTAGATGAGAACCTACTACTATCCCTTTACTAAACTAGCATAATTCCTAACTGCCTTCTAAATATGTATCCTTATACCACAGATAAAGAGCTCTCATTCCCTCATCAAAGAAGCCTCTCTTCACAATGGAAGGCTACAATTACAGAAAATCATAGCTGGTAAACATGCAAAGAACAATTGATCATGGTGTACACAGCACCATGGATACAGCTATAATACACCCTTGCACCTCGGTCTCAGGAAGCAGAATAGAAGTAAGGGTTTTAAGACTGCAGGGGCAGAAGATCAGGAAGTGGGCTGCAAGATTGTGTCTCCTAAAAATGAAAGGGAATCTTCACTTGTGATACCTCAACAATATGGCCGCCTAAAAGAGACCTGCTATTAGCAATAGACGTGCTAATATGAAGGGGGAAGTCTCGTGGGGCCCCATCCGTAGACAGAGAACTACAGGAAGCTAAGTAATGCTGAAGGAGACTCCGTTGTTTCTAGGGATGAGCCCCATAGCCGGTTGCCTAAATGGTCAGCCCCAGAATCAGATACATACAAGCAACACTAAATAGACTAATCAGGGTGTATTCTGTGTTTATACATATACATATATATGTATAGATACATGTGTCTGTACATAGCTACACATATATACATACACACATACACAAAGCAAAGAGCTCATAAACTTGAAGAGTGAAGGTGGTAGCAAGTTGGAGGGAGAAAAGTGATGGGGAAAATGTTATATCTGTATTTTGATTAGCAAAGTAAATTCAAACGAAAGTATAAATAATAAAGGACAGCAACTGATCACAGAATGGAGGAAGAAAAGAACATGTGTTTCCTTTTCCTTTTGACCCAGGAATCTCATC
The DNA here is from genome assembly GCA_902168325.1 of Peromyscus nudipes. Taxonomy (NCBI): domain Eukaryota; kingdom Metazoa; phylum Chordata; class Mammalia; order Rodentia; family Cricetidae; genus Peromyscus; species Peromyscus nudipes. The sequence goes on from CABHPH010162669.1 coordinate 16,036, forward strand.
AGGTTCTACTCAGTCATTCACAAGCGATCCCTGAAGGTAAAATACGTTGAAAGTGGAATACAGCCGACTCCTGTGAAATGGAAACGAGACGAGAGTAAGTCTCTAGTTTTAGTTCCGGTTTAAACTTGGCTGGATTTGAGCATGTCAGGTCACCCTTGCAGCTCAAAGTATTCATCTAAAATTTTGTTTTTAGTGTTCACACCATCACCCTTGTGTGCCGTGATCTTCACTCTGGGAAAGGGAGCTGTTCTTGAGGAAACTTGAGGTTTCCTTTTGGGTTCTCAGAACAAGTTAGAAACGGAATCAAAAGGAAGCTTGTTAACAATCTTATTAGACAAAACAAACCAGGACAGATCAAAGTGAGAATCTTGGTGGCTGCTGGGACGAGGGGATGGAGATGAGGAGGAGAGAAAGCTGTATCTAATTGCAATGGATGACAGCAAGCAGCCAGGGGTGGAAAGGCAAGAATAGTATAAGAATAACAGAGAGAGAAAAGTGTTGCCATGACAAGACAGGTTATTTTAGAATAAATCTGTGCAGGACTGTCTCAGAGAAGGTGAGAGAGCTAGTTTCTCTCACAGGCAGGGGTTAATCTTGATGGCAATTGAGGTTGAGTTACCATCATCCAACCAGTGTTGTTCATTGCTCAATCAAGCCATACAGGAATGGTATCAGTGGTGTTGACTTTACGGTGTTGAACTGCTAGCCTCAGCAAAGGGGGATGTTTGAGCTGAAATATATATCACAGAAGGGGGTGAGTCGAGAAGGCAGTTCCATTATATAGAGGAAAAAGAAATAGAGGGAACAGGAATGGTTCCCTTTTCAAGTTTGGACTCAGTAAAAGAATCGGACTCTGCAGTGTTGTCTGGAGGAAGGAATCTGACTTGAGAAATGGGCATCTGGGAAAGATAAGTGCTTTATCTCATTAGGGGACAGTAGATCTTCTGTTCTCCTTAATTCATCCTTGATGGGGAGGATGGGCACTGGACTCCCAGTCAGATCTAGCAGGATTCACTTTTAAGAAGAGCAGAAAGTAATGTGGAATGTTTCAGATAGCTTAAAATATCAAGACTCTCTATCCAGGGCCAAAAATAGAACTTAGATTCTGTTTTTTGTTTTTTTGTTTGTTTTTTGGTTTGTTTTGGTTTGGTTTTTAAACAGAGGGAAGTAGCTTGACTTAGTGGACCTCAGCAAAGCTTAGATACCTCCACCTCCTCATATGGTAATTTAGATCCTATGGAAGGTCCTATGAATGATCTTCCCTTCCTAGAATTACCAGGGAAGTAAAAGATGAGGGTCCATCCTTAATTAAGTTGTTAATCCTTGTAACAGATCTATGTTTATAAACATCCTATGTCTTTCTGATTTCCGATTTGCTTCAGTCTGGAAGAATAGGGGAAGGAGATTGGGGAAAAGAGGGAAATTGAAGTTGGATATTTATTCCCTCAGGTCTTTTTATATTATTGTTATAGTGACCATATTCCCCAGTGGAGTTAATAACCTCTCTCAAAACAAGACTTTGTCTCTCTAGCTCCATGAAGTGCTCCTTCAGGCTTAGGAGTGGTAATTACCTCTCAATATGACTGGCCCCAAGGTATAGCATTATGCTTCATCATGTTCTTAAATATTCCTTATGTCTGTGTGACTAAACCCTTTAAAGAATTCTCCTGGAGTTATCCTATTTCAGACACACCATCTGTCTCCAGCAATGAAGCGAATGGTGATGTTCAGATGGTCCCTGGCATTTGCTACTACATAAAGCATTTTATAATTCCATAAGGGAGACTTTTGCTAGATATGACTCTTTGTCCTCACAGATACTACTTTATAGAGTCAATGTATTCTTGACATGATATATTAAATCCATTTAAACAAGCAAATGCCTGCATAGAGTGCATATGCATCAATAGCATTCATTTTCTTCAGTCACATGATTTTTTTTTTACAAAGGGTTGGAATTGACTTTGCTGTGTTGATTCAACTGAAGTTCACCTTCTTGCCAAAGAAAAGATGTAAGAGATGAAGATAAAATTGCTTGTAGTTGTGCTTGCCATTTTCAGAATGCACAGTCAGTGGTGGTGTGGTTAAAGTTCAGCATTTACTGTCTATCTGCCCCAACTCTGATACCTGTGGTGATATTTTTATTTGTGCTGAAATGTGGTGATATTTTATTTGTGTGTTAATAAATAAAGCTTACCTGGAGATGGGGAGGGGGGAAGGCCAGCCATTTTAAGTAAACAAAGAAGTCAGGCAGCACACACCCTTAATCCCTTAGCAGGCACAATCTCTATGTGTTCCACACTAGGGAACAGAGCCAAGAGTGGTGACACATGCCTTTAATCCCAGTACTAACCATAGAGACTTGGAGGTCTGTACAGACAGACAGTGACAGAGCTGTATAAAAAGAGGAAGTGAGGTAGCTGGGCTAAGAGCCAATGAGAGGGCAGAAAAGCAAGGCATATAAGCCTGGATAGACAGGAAGTCATGCTGTGTGGAAGCTGTGGAGTTGGTGAGGTGAGGTTAGCTGGTGGCTTTCCATATTTCTCTGATCTCTCTAAGGCTTTAACCCAAATTTCTGGCTCCATGTTTTTTATTTAATAAGACCTTTTAAGACTCATGTTACAGATATCCACACCCAAATTGAAATTTTGATTGTTTTGAATTTGGGAGGGGGGGTCTTCTCACCTCAGATAATCTGGTGAAGAAAATCCTTCAAAGCTCTTGAGTTTTTGTTAATTCCAGATGGAGTCAAGTTGACAACCAAGATCAGCCATCACAGTATTATTATTTTGTTGTTGTTTTTGAGACAGAGTCCCACTCACTGTGTAGCCCAGACTGGCCTTAAGGTCATTATCCTCCTGCCTCATTTTCCTAAATACTGGGGTTACAGGCATGAAACACCAGAAATGATGAACTAATAATGAACTCACAGCTGGATGGACTGTTAGGAGATAGAGCACCAACAAGCACAAAATACTAGCAAAAGAAACTGAAGAAACATAAACAAATGGAGAGGTATTTTGCTCATAGATTACAAATAACCTTGGAAAAACCATACATACTAAATTTATCTACAGACAATAAAATGCCCATCAAAATTCCAACAGCATTTTTATTAGAAACACGCAGAAAACAATGCTAATCCTTGTTAGGCACTAAAAATCTCCCCAATATCTATAGCAATCTTGAGGGAGAAATGCACAGCTTAGCTAGAGGCATCAACCACCCCATTTCAGAGTCTCCTATATAGTCTTAGTAATGAAAACACCATATTACTGGTCCTAGAACAATAGAATAGACCTTAGAAAGAAATTCATAGGTGGTATGGACCGTGTGCCTCTTCCTGGCCCCTCCTTTCTGGACTCTTCAAAGCTCTACCTGCTTACCTGTTGTCTACCATAGACCCTCCAGTGCCATACATGTCCCTGAGACCCAGGACCTGTTCATATAGCCAGGGAACTGGCCCAAGAGGCCTCAGGCACCAGAACATAGCTGACACCCAGACGACATTCTATAGAAGTGAAAACTAGCCATTGGGGTCTAACAAACCATTAGATGGCTTGAGGAAAGCTTAGAGCTTTGTAGGAAGTGGCTGCCTGACTCCTGCCTAGGGATGAGGGCTGGCTGGCAAATCATGAATAAATCTGAAAAGCAATCATTGGTGACAGTTCTGATTTCACAGTTATGGTATTCAGGATTGATTATTAAATATATTTTAAATAACTGCAAGTTCTAGTGCAAGATAATTAGGAAAAAACTAAGTGTTTCTAAAAGTATTCAGGAGCTAACAAGATGGCTTCATGGGTAAAGGCACTTGCTTTGGCTTGATCATCTCAGTTCAATATCTGGGACCACGTGGAGCAAGGAAAGAGCCAATCCCTGAAATTTGGAAGTTGTCCTTTAATTTCCTCATGCCTTCCCCCACCCCAATAAAAAAATAATAGGGTTTAAATGTGCTTTAAAGCACTCCAAATCTCACCGTCACTATGTACTGTTGTGATAGCAGCAAGGATTTTCATGAAGCAAAGCAATTCATTTTGTAAGAAATGTTATCTATTCACACATCATATTCTGCTCATAAGAGCAATCCTGTCTACTTGTACCCAGAAATTAACATTGTCTTTTCTCTCTCCACCTACTTCTAATGATCTCTATTTATATGTTATTTATTTATTATTATTTTCTTTGCTTCTTTGCACCAAGTGATGTTACATTGTCCATCTCAAAAGAAAAAGACGAACGGGTCACAATAAGAAATCCTTAACTATTCTTCCCCTGTCTGGCATGGGGTAGGGCTTTCCTGTGAGCAGGCCTCTCTGTAATGGCAATGAATTTCAAATGAGATAGCTACTGATGAGAGATGAGTAAACGTGTGTATGTGCATGTCAGTCATCACACAAAAAGCACTGATTTCCTTTTTTCTTTTCAAATCTCCCTATTCCCTGTGAAATTCTGCCAAGGTTTGCTAGATAATGGCCCAAATCACAATTCCTCCCTATTGACTGTTCTGACAGAATACATGCTTTTTTTCTTCTTTTTTAATCATCACGACGATCCCATGGGTGATAGAAGAAGCTTTCGTGAATATGATTAGTAAACAGATGAAGTCAGTACCTGTGTTGACCCAGCAGCCACAGTGAGGGCTCTCTGAATTGGGGTCAGCTGAGCAAACTGAGATGAGTTATATAGATGGATCTCGCATAGAACTTCTGCTCTTTGAAATGCTTTTCCTACCCACTTGCTGATGCTTGGAAAAATATTTTATAGATTTTAATATTTTGTATCAGAGTCGCAGAAAGTGAGTAGACCCTATAGACAGTATGTTAGCCACTCTAGGCTGCTGTAACAGATTATCACAGGCTAAGTGGCTTAAAAGGCAAACATTATCATATTTCTGGAAACAAGGAAGTCCCTCCAAGTGTGGTGAAAGTGTGGCGAGAGTTTTCTTCCTGATGTGTGGATGGTTTCTCTTAGCTGTACCCTCCTCACAAGGTAAAGAAGAAGGTCTCTTTTATAATACTAATTTATTATAATTACTACTAATACTATTCATATGGGCTCTTCTCTCATGACCGAATTACCTTCCTCCAAAGCTCACTTCCTGATACCTTCATGTTCATGTCTTGTCAGGATCTTTTTGGAAGTGAGAATTTCTCAGACTCGCATTGGTGTTGACTATTAACGTTGGCCATCAACTTGACACAGCTGAAAAGAGGTGACATCAGTTGAAGAATTGCCTCCATCAGATTAGCCTATAGCAACATCTGTGAGAGCATTTCCTTGGCTGCAAATTAATGTAGGAAGCTCAGCCCACTGTGGGCTCATAGGCAGATGAGTCCAGGATATATAAGAATGGCCCCAGACTATGAGCCTAGAGCAAGCCAGTAAGAAGTGTCCTTCTGTGGATTCTGCTTTGGCTTTCTTTGATGATAGACTGTTATCTGTAAGCCAAATAAACCTTTTCCTCCCCAAGTTGCTTTTGGTCATGATGTTTATCACAGAAACAGGGAGGCAAACTGGGACATTTGTTTTCCTTTGGCTTTGCCATTGTGATACTTGAAATACTAGTCAAGTATTTTCTACAATTTCTGAAATATAGATCTCTAAAATTTTCTCAAATTCGACATGGAGTCTATGTTTAGGGGAAATCACAGCAGAGAGTGTCATTTTTAATAATTCAGTCATATTCAACTGCCAAAATGATTTCTCCATGCTGATATAGTAGTCTGCCTGAGGAAGCATTTGTTAGGGTTCTCCACCATCAAGTTTCCCTTTCTACATGTATTTCCTCCTTTACCACACTCTTTCCCTTTCCGGGCTCTAAGTCATCAAGACCAGAACACATATATCTTGTTGAGAGATCTTCTGCTCAGAGATTGACCATTATATGTTTAGATTTCAAGAGTTCTATAGATGATTTTTGTTTTGTTTTGTTAAGGTTTAATTTGCAGTCAAGCATGGTGGTATATGCCTGTAGTCATAAAAGATGATCCATAGAACTGTGAGTCTGAGATCCAGTCTAAAAACATTTAGCTTGCATTTATCTTATCATAAATAGCTTTAAGAAAACACATAAGAACCATGAATATTTCCACTTCTGTAAGCCCCCAGTTCATCATATTCCTTGCTTATTTGACTTGAAGTCTTTTCTCCTTATTTTGTAAAAAGTATTTATTTAGAAAACTGCTTTTAATATCTGATATAATATCTAAAATATTTTATTCTTAGTGGTTTTGCCTATTTTTAAGTTTTTCTTTGTTTATGCTTTTTGTAATGAAACATAAATTTTGTATAGGACTCCATTTATGAATCATTTGTTCCAATTCTGTTTTTTATTATGGTTATAATTATCTAAAAGTATTCAATATGCTTTAATATTTTAGTATTGTATGAATCTGGATATTTTTGGTATTGATATGACAGACCTCCAACCTCATACCGTTTTTACTTAGTTAAACTGGTATCCAAGATATTTTAGAAAAGTGAATTTAGAAAATACAACTATAACTCCTGTTTATGGGATTATTGAAAAAGTAAGGTACTTAATTTAGTCCAGTTTGTCTAAATGTTCTAAATGATTACATATTTATTAGCCCTTTAATAAATAAAATATAAAATTAATCAATGTTTTCAGCATATTTAAGTTCCCTTATGAAAGCATAAAGTAACAATAGGATCTATGTCATGGTGGTGGTAGACAGTATTGAGGCAGAGGATGATGCTTGCCTGACCATGTCTAGAAAAGTCCAAGACAGATGCCTGTTGTGTCGGGGCACTGTGATCTGTACCACTGACAACACACAGCAACAACAGATTCATGATGATGTCACAGCACAATATGATGAGAGGCAGAGATCCCTAACAAGGCTCACTTAGACATGCAACCCACCTGGCTTCACAGGGCCTCTCCAAGGGCAGGCACTTATTTTGGGTGTTAATGATCTCTGTCATCATTTTGAAATCCACAACTTTATCTTTGAATTTGAGATTTTTTAGTGAGGACTAGAGGGATAGTGGCTCACACATCAAGGGTTTTCAGCTTAGGTTCATATGCAGCTTGGAAGCTGATCATCTCTCACCACTTTGGATGGGATATCAGCCTGCCTTCCACCTGTAGCATTCCCATTCTGCCTGTTTCTTTTTTTTTAAAGATTTATTTATTTATTATGTATACAGAACAGGGTGACAGATCTCATTACAGATGGTTGTGAGCCATCATGTGGTTGCTGGGAATTGAACTCAGGACCTCTGGAAGAACAGTCAGTGCTCTTAACCTCTGAGCCATCTCTCCAGCCCCTGCCTGTTTCTTTTTGCTTGTTATGATTGCTACCATTCTCCTTCCCTTGTAGGTCTGGGCTTTGGTATGAAAATGACTTGGGTTAGTTACATGTGTCCATGGTATCTTGGCAAGGTGCATGAAGGGTCTGCCCTATCCCAGGCCATCAGTACTCTGACATATCATGAAGTCCTGGAACTCAGAATCCTAAGAGCTATTTCAGGAGCATTGGTTCCTTCTGAGGGCTCCAGGATACATCTGCTCCCATATATTCTGGGTACAAGAGGCTGCCTAGATTTCTTGGATGGGTATTTTTCTTTTCAGTCAAAGCCTCTACCCTCATATTGCCTTCTCTGACTGACTTTCCTGCCTGGTATCAAACTATGGACTCTTGGGATTATATTGAGTCCAACCAGCTTACTCAAGAGAATTCTTTCATGCCAAATGTTTGTTTTAATCCCATTTCTAAGTGCTTTCTTCCATGAAGGTAATATTCATAGTTCTGAAGAATAAGTTATGGGCATCTTTTGAAGGGGCATAATTTAACCTGCAAAATGATGACATCTTTATACTACTTTGAATCAGGAGATGGTTTGCTCCATACTAAATTACTAAATGACACAATATTGTTCTGCTGTAGGATCATGTAGACCTCTTATTCATCTTCTATTTCTGTAGATGTAACCAACCATCTTATTAAATAAGAAACACAGAGCTAATGTAAAGATAAAAGCCCAAGAGGTCAGAGCTAAGAGCCTTACCCGCCTGCTGCAGCTAGCCTCTTCAGCCAAAAGACCTCTCCGAAAAAGAGCTACTTCCTTTCTGTTTGTCTTTATATAGCCTTCTTGTTCTGCCTTCTCATTGGTTGTAAACCCAACCACATGACTGCCTCATCACTGCTTGTCTGTACAGACCTCCAGGTCTTCTTTGGTTGGTATTGAGAATAAAGGCGTGTGTCTCCAATGCTGGCTGTATCCTTGAACACACAGAGATCTACCTAGTTCTGCCTACCAAGTGCTGGGATTAAAGGCGTGCACCACCACTGCCCTGGCTTTCGCTATGGCTTGCTAATAGCTCTGACCCCTAGGCAACTTTATTTATTAACATACAAATAAAATCACATTTCAGTACAAATAAAATATCACTATATATTTCTTTTTTGTAAACCATTTTCTTTTAAATTTTAATTGATACGTGTGTGTGTGTGTGTGTGTGTGTGTGTGTGTGTGTGTATTAACAGATTCCCTGGAGCTAGTTACAGGCAGTTGTGAGCTGCCTGATGTGAATGCTAGAAAGTGGTCCTTGAGTCCTCTGCAAGAACAGGATGGGCTCTTAACCACTGATTAATCTCACCAGTCCTCACCAGTCTTCTATTTCCTCTCCATACTCTCCTCTGACACCATAAAAATCACTTCTTTTCATTCCTTGTTGGTCCTGGCTGTGTCAATCCTAAGATTCTACTGGATGCAAAGTTGGTGAGACAAGAGCATTTGTTGTCTGACCACAGTAGATAGAGGCAGATCCTTAAATGTAGGCCTAAGGGATGTTCCATCAGTCAGGAGGTATACATTTGTCAGTGTGTAGCTTACTTCATATGTAGGATACAGATGGTAAGTGCTGGGATTTCTGAACTACAGCAGTTAACAGGGTGCTTAAATGTTAAAAGGACATCAAAATGTTTTCCAAGCAAAGGGATCAATTTTATGCTCATATTGGGGGATAACTTTTCATTTTTGATTAGTATAGAATATAGTTTATAACTGAGAAAAAATGTTCCTTAGACTATTAGTAGAATAGATTTCCAGTACTATAAAAAATACCTGAGACAGTCAACTTATAAAGAGAAAAAGGTGATTTTGTCTCACAGTTCAGTGTAGGGTCAAATGACCCCATGGTTTTGGACTTGTGTCAGAGAAGAGGGGAGGGACAAATTTCAGAGCATGAAAATCACCTCACTTTGTGGCCAGGAAACATGAGAAAGAAAGAAGGGGCCAGTGTCCCATTGTTTCCTTCAAAGCAAGGCTCCCAATGACCTGAGGACCTCCTATTTGACCCAGACTTTCTAAGTCCCATAATTTCCTGATAGCACAATTCTGGGAAACACATTTCAAATTATGGGTCTTTGGGGAAAATAGTTGGGTTCCAAACTATAGCAATCTGTTTCTAAAAGGAAACTTTTATTTCTCTACTGGATAAATATTTGCCTATTCTTGGGGTGAAACATAATAACCCGCTGAACAATTTAAAATATGAATTTGATAAATTTGGATATTACCTGAAGTATGTAGTTGTATAGTACATAAATTGATATTGAAAGCACATTGGATATTGTTGAACCATTTATATATATGAAAAATTATGTAGAGTATAGTATTTTGCAACAAAAAAAATTTTGAGACAGGATTTTAACTGTGTAGCTCTGGCTGTCCCAGAAGTCTGTATGTAGACTGGCTTTGAACTCACAAAGATAGCCTGCTTCTGCCTCTGGAGTGCTGAGAAATAAAGGCACGTGTCACTATGCCCTGTTCAACAAACATTAAAAAAAAACAAACCACAGTATTACTACTATTGGAGAGCTCTTGGTTTGAGAAGCTGAAGGCACCTGGATTTACGGATTTGATCTCACTCCTGACAGATTGTTTCACTCCTGAAAAGTCCTCTATAAATACAAGCACAGTGTGTGTAGACATTTTACTTTCTTTTTACTTTTTTCCTTTCTATTCCCCAAAGCTCAGTTATTGGGATAGAAGCTAAGAATTATGTTGTTTGTCATATTGATATCTAGAACACATAAGTCTAAAATAGCTTATGAAATAGACTCCAGCCACCCACATTTTACATCTTTTAGCTGCTATTGGAGTTCATCTATGTAAGTTTTTACCTAAAAACTATTATTTTAAAATAGCAGGTTGAGAGTCATATTCCCCCACAAACTGCAGTTTGTTCTGACTGGTGGATGTGACAGGTGGCTGTCTTGACAAAGGTCATCCCTTGGTCTTCTCAGCCTTCTTAAGATGAAGGTGATGTGGGTTCTCACTCAAGTGATCATGAGAGAAGCAAAAACAGAACAGTAATATGGGATATCTGGGTGCATTGGTGACTTTTTATGGCTGAGATAAAACGCCATGACCAGAGAAACTTATAGAAGAAATTATTTATTTTGGATTATTGTTCCAAAGGGCTAGAAATCCAAAATGGTAGGGAAGGCAGGCATGACATCAGGAGCAGGAAGCTCAGAGATCACACCTCAACTGCACAAAGTAAGTAGAGAGTAAGAAACAGAAGTGGGAGGAGGCTATAAACTCCCCCTCCAGTGCTGTGAATCCTCCAGCAGTGCCCCATATCCCGAAGGTTCCATAACCTCCCTAAATAGCACCACCACCTGGAGGCCAAGTGCTCAAACACATGAGCCTATGGGGGCATTTCTTATCCAAATCACAATAGTGAGGTGAGGGAGAATGTGGGATGACTCATTCCTAACAGGCTTGAGGGCCAGTCAGCCAGCCCAAACCAGTAATAAGATGCTTTCTGAGAGCCAACCTGGGTCTGCCTAAAGGCCTTAGCCAGCAGCTGAGACATGATCTGAGATGACCTGGACCAATGAGAGGCAGGCATGTCACACCAGCAGATGCATATTCATCAGACCTTTCCCCAGGGTCTGGTGGAGGATATATAAGGCTTGCCTCTTCCTGAAGAAACTGAGCTTGTTGTTTTGACATTCTCCCAGAGTCTGTGTCATTGACTCTGCACCTACTTGGCCCCCTCCCCCAAAGGGAATACAGCACAGGACCCTGCTACATCTGGTGCTTGAAAAGGGACTGTTTGTCTCCCTTTCCTCATGTGCGGTGCTGGTTGAGCAGCCTACTTGAGTGGTGTATTTCAGTGAGTAGGCCCCTCTATGTTGTGTGATTTTGGTCCCTTCAGCAGGTAAGCACTGGGACCCCCTCTTTTCTTCTTGTTTGTCTTGTTTGTGAGTCTGTCTGTATGGTAGGATGGAACATACTTTTGTTCAGGCTTACCTGGCATTTCCATATAAGGGCTGGACCCTCAGAAAACAGAGCCACAGTCTGACTATTTTTAGGTTTTGGGTTTTTGTGTGTGTGTGTGTGTGTGTGTGTACATGCATGTGCTTATGGGTTGTGATGACTGGAGAGATGGCTCAGCAGTTAAGAGTGCTTGTTCCATGGATCTTTTCAGAGAACCCGATCTTTGAATGAGAGTTCTGTTCCTGGCCAGAAAAAGGGAAGTGGCCTCAGGAGTAACCCTCCAATTGTTTTTTATGCCCATGTTGTTGGCTATAATTGCTGGCCTAAAGTCCTCCTCTACTAAGGAGGTCATTGAGGCCCACAATAAGCACTGCCAGGAACAATGTAACACCAACTTATCTATTGTCTGCATCCCATCCATGACTGATATTTCCTCTGCCTCTGCTGACAAGGAGACAGATGAGAATAGGCATAAAGTAAAGGAAAGGGATGGAAAGAGAGAGGACATGATTGTGGCAGCACCCAAGCCTACACCAACAGCCCCTCTCTCTGCTCCCCTCATGCTTCGAGTGGCTACCCTTCGACTGCAGTATCCATGGAGTGATTTGCCTGGATGTCTGCCTGCTGAACCAGCTGCTCTGCATATCTCCCAGGCTGTTCTACCTATGGTGCCGCACATGCCCACCATGGCATTTCCAATTAATGTGGGCCCCAGTGCAGCCAACCAGCCATGCATACCTACCCCTCTTATAGACCTGTCTTTGGTCAGTAAGGCTACTAATGAATTGAGTCCTGACTCACCATATTTTGAGCAAGTTCTACAGCAATGGGCAATGCATTTACAGACATTATGATTGGCACCATTTGATGAAGGTTATGTATGAGCCTGAAGTCTTCCTTAATTGGCAAGCTGCCTATGATGATCAGGCTGAGGCTCAGGCTTGTTTTAATATACAGTACAACATCACTGTTTCTCTTGAGATGCTCATGGGCCGAGAACCATGTGTTAACCCTGTCACACAAGCCCAAATTGGACAACATGCTATTTTACTTGCCTCAGGAGACAACATGGCCCTTGGTGCATTGGAGGGATCCCATCATCCTTCAATGGTAATACTCTGCTCCCCTATTAACCTGGGGGTGAGGGTATGCTTGCATTTTCCCCCAGAATACTACCACGCCAATATGGATACCCTCCAGAGATGTGCATCTAGCAACATACCAAGAAACTTTGGCCAAAGAAGAAGCTTCAGAGGGGTAATGTATGATTTGTCCCACTACCTTGGCATTAGTAAAGGTCATGTTATTACTGGCATGCAACCCTAGATATCAAGCAATTACCTCACCCCCTACAAGGTCACTAATGCATCACCAGAAAGACTTCGATTGACATAATAAATATGATTAGGGTTCCATCCATGTCCTTGAGACTATATTTTTGACTAATCCTTCTCCTGTTTAAATGTCTTCTACAACAGGTTCACCAACAGAAGGCGGCCACAAAGGCAACCTTAGAGGTTTTACTGGCTCTTAGACACCGAGATCAAAGTCCTGATAGAGTGGTAATACACACATGGCTCACTGAGATACAGAAGGTTACTGCCTAAAGCCCATCACTTGGACAGCTCTCCAGGATTGATGCTCTTTGAGGGCTGGTAGTCAATGATGGGTACGAGCTTGTTTGGCAAGCCAACCTAAGGCAGGCATAGTCCATTATGCTGAACTCTCCTGAGGTGGGGTCAACAAGGTTAGGGCAATGCACCCTAGCTCCCACTGATCATGTCCCGTTAAAAAAGGGTGGATATGTGGAATGACTCATCCCTAACAGTATCTAATAAGGTACTTTCTGAGAGCCAACCTGGGTCTGCCTAAGGGCCTTGGCAACAGCAGCTGAGACATGATCTGGAGATGACTGGACCAAAGAGAGGCAGCTGTATCACACCAGCAGATGCATATTCATCAGACCTCTCCCTAGGTTGGAGTGGAGGGTATATAAGGCTTGCCTCTTCCTGAATAAACTGAACTTGTTTCAGCATTCTTCCGGAGTCTGTGTTGTTGACTCTGTGCCTATTTGGCTCCCTCCCCTAAAGGGAACAACAGCAGAGGACCCTTCCACAAGAGAACAATCAAGGGGGTTGGGAGATGAATTGTGTTCAGCAGCTTAAGAATGAGGGCTTGAATTGTCTGATAATTTGTGTCTCTGAGTCTCTGCTGTACCTTGATCCTCTCTCCATCTCACAAACTCATGACTTACAGAACATTCTGGGTGCTGCCTCTCTGCTTTTAAGAGTAGAGTATTGAGATTATATTGCTGGCAATCCAGAGGATCAGCTTAATGATCAAAGGAATTTATTTGGGGGTTAACTCACAGTCATGGGAGGTTTATTGTAGGGTCCAAGAAAGCTGAGCTATGTCCCATGCTGATCTTCTTGGTCCAAGATCTCAACATCCAAACCATGAGATAGCCAAGAGAGAGAGCTTAAGTGCATTCCAGGTCTTAAGGGTCCCCCAGTAGCCACACCCCAGGGGCATGTACTTAAAGGTCATAGGCAAGTGTAACAGCTACATGCTACCTCACTAGGGGCAGTGCTTCAGGGCATGGCTCAAACAGCTGTCCACTACAGTAGAGGCTGCTGTAAGGTGCTGAGTCATTTGGTCAAAGACAAAAGGAAAGCCTGTTTTGTCCACATCAGCATAAGATGCCTGTGAGCCATCCAAAGACAAGTAGCATGTTAGTAGGTGAATATACGGGTTAAGAACTCAGGAAAAGATTGTGGCTACAGCTAAAACTTGGGGAATCATAGGCTATAAAAAGGATCTAAAGCCATGGGACTGGTAGGAGATGAGCTAGAAAACCAGTGTTGACAGGAAGAAGATGGCTGAGGACAGAGCCATTTATCTACATCCCTGCTGCAGAGCATTTGCACTCTCTCACATGTTCTGTAATGAGGCCAGCTGGCTGGAGGAAGAGGGACCAGGAAAAACAGCAGAGTGAGACTGTCCTACTTCTCTAGTGCAGCCTGCTCTAATTTTTTCCAAATACTGCTTAATTTACTTTTCTTCCTTTCCATTTTAGTTCTTCTAAGGGTTCAATCTCCTAATTTTCAGCATTTATCTTATCCTAAAGGTTTTCTTGCTAGCTTGATAAAATATATATTTCTTACATATCATAGAAGTAGTATTTTGACATGTCTCTATCAAGTCACAGGAAATCATTAACATGACGCCCTTTTAGTCCTCTTCTGTGATTCAGAATGGCACTTGTCATGGTTAACCTTTCAATGGCCCCTTGATTAGACCTGGAATCAACCAAAAGTTTAGTGTCTGGGCAAGTCTGTGAGATCATTTCCAAGGATTACCTGATGGGGAAAGCCCTACCCCAAGAGTAGATGGCATCTTCCACTAGCAATCCAGACAGAAAGGGGTTAGAGGACAAAACAAGGCTGCTTGCTTGTCTGCTTTCGCTTGTTGTTGAGTAACTCTATCCAGACACTAATATCAAAATCCAGAATCCAGCCTCTTCAAGTTCCAAAAAGACAAAATGTCAATCATTCTCTGAATGTCTTCCAGGCCTTCAGCACCAGATTCATACTGCTGAGGGCTTCTGCTTCCTAATCAATGCTGCCATATTCTCAGCTTCTCCAGTCAGCAGACAGCCATTATTGAACTACTCATCTACTATTGGTTGTAAGCTAGTCTACTAAATCTCCTTTATACCACACACACACACACACACACACACACACACACACACTAGTTCCATTGCTCTTGAAAACCCTATGTAATACAGTACCACTGCTGTCCTCTCTGTAGATGAAAGATGTGTGTATATGTTATCTTTTTACTTTTTTTTTTTTGAGGCAGGCTCTTACTCTACAGTCCTGGTCCTGAAACTTGCTATATAGACCAGGCTGGCCTTGAAATCATAGAAATCTATCTGCCTCTACCTTCTGAATGCTTGACTTAAAGGCATGTACCACTGTGCTTAGCTTCCTTCACTTCTCAGTAGTTTTAGTTAAGACAATTTGGGACTTTAAGTCCAGATTGCCTTTACTAATAATCACATTAATTATTAGCAGTATTTCAAAATTATGGTATAGGTTCTATTATATATGAAAGCTCCTAAAAGGAAGGATGCACTAAGAATGTGGTGTGTGTGTGTGTGTGTGTGTGTGTGTGTGTGCCTATTGGTGTGGCAAAGCATGTATTGGAGGTCAAAGGATAACTTGTCAGAATTGGTTCTCTACTTTTACAATGTGAGTTGTGAGGATCAAGCTTAGGTCATCAGAATTGGCAGCAGGTGACTTTACCCACCGAGCCATGCAACTGGCCCTGAAAATATGCTAGTGATTGTGTGAACATATTAGAGTTTTGCTCAGCTCAGTATAGAATTCCTTCTCCTCAGGATGTATGGTGGTGTTTCTTTTAAGATCTTAGAGACATTCTAATTTCATTTGTACTCAGTATATTAAAGAACAAAGGTTCATAGCTGAGAGAGGCTTTTGTTGTTTGTTTGTTTTGATTTCTCCCCTCTCTAGGTAATCATTATCTGCTGGAAAGGATTAACTTTTATTATTGTTATCATCTGATATCTGACCTGTTGAAATTTCATTTTCCTGGAAAAGGATTCAAAT
The DNA here is from genome assembly GCA_902168325.1 of Peromyscus nudipes. Classification (NCBI taxonomy): domain Eukaryota; kingdom Metazoa; phylum Chordata; class Mammalia; order Rodentia; family Cricetidae; genus Peromyscus; species Peromyscus nudipes. The sequence goes on from CABHPH010162669.1 coordinate 31,932, forward strand.
TTCTCTTCAATTGGGACACTGTTTACTGATGTCCTTTTCACTTTGTTTTTCTTTGGGTTTGGCTCTCTCCTCTCTGCTACCCATCGATCTCACATGCTGTGTCTTCAGGATCAGTTTCAGTCTGTTATTATTTTATTTATGACTGTTTTCTTCATCTACTTTCCTCTAAGTGCTGGTACAAAACTTTTGGTTCAGATTTTATCAGCTTCTCAGCACTTTTCATTACCCTGCTTTCTAGTCATGGCTTGAATACTGCTTTTAGTTTTTTAATTTGCAGTCACATTTATTATCTGAATGTTTTCCTATGGTTGAGTAGTAGTTTCTAAAGGCATTCTGTGACTTCTGGAATCTCACTGAACACGTTCATTACTAAGACAGACATTTGTCCGATTCCTTAACTCTATTTCTTTTCCTTTGACTGCTGGATCACTAGATGGATTTTGTTTTATTCTCAAGTAGAGAAATATCAAGGAAATGTCACAGCTAGACCAGTGGACTCTTCTCTGTGTTGCATGGACCCTAACGACAGCTGACAAAGACCTTCTGTCCACTTGCTCCTGTTCTATATGACAGGAAAGCACACAAAACAAATCTAAGCCTTACTTTGGTGTGGGGTTGAGAACCATCAACCCTGGTGCATTTCCTGAATCAAGGTGTCTTACTTAGGGTCTCTATTGTTGTGATAAAACACCATGATCAAAAGCAACTTGGGGAAAAAGTACATTTTACCATGTGTAGTCATCCAGAGAAATCAGGGCAGGAACTAAAGCAGAGGCCATAGAGAATGCTGCTTACTGGGTGCTCCTCATGGCTTCTTCAGCCTGCTTTCCTGTATATTCCCAAGCCACCAATCTAGTGCTGGCTCCACTCACAATGGGATGGACTCTCCCACATCAATCCCTAATCAAGAAAATTCCCCACAGGGTTTCCCCAAGGCAAATCTGGTGGGGGCATTTTCTCCATTAATATTCTTTTCTTCTCAAATGACTCTAGCCTGTGTCAAGTTGACATAAAAACTAGCCAGCACCCAAGGTCAATTTTTAAACTCTTGTCTTTATTCCATATTCCATATGATTTGTACCACTAATTCCCCACCTACACTGTCCCTTTATAAACAGTAAAATGTGCTGTTTATTGTCCCCTTACCTCAACTGCGCATGTTTCACATGTTCCAAAACTGGACTATTAACCTTTACAAGACTATAGGATCTATATTGCATTTTCTTGGTCACTTTAATAGAAATGAGTTAGAGATCAGAGTATAATAAAGACAATTAAATTTTTATTTCAATGAAATTGTCGGGACTCTTTACACTACTGTGGGCCCATGAGAACTGTAAGCTCTCTATAACCAAATGGCACCATACATGGGCTACTTTTGCAAGAATTGTTTGTGGATACATAAGTCAGCCTTTTGCCACTATTGGGATATAGGCTATCTATGAAGAAAATAATTGTGTTTTAGTTTGGTGTGGGAAGTTCAAGGGCATGGAGTTGACATTGGCTCATTTCAGGTCTTCTCAGCTGTATAGCAATGGTTTTAGCAGGTGTTCACATACACGAGGCCAGAGAGAGGCAATAGATAGGGACAGGTTCAAGCTCTTCTAGTAATTCTCCTGTGAGAACTAGTCGGGGTTCACAAGATACATCTTCATCCCCGTGCTGCTTGCTCTTGTCGACAACTTGACACTAGCTAGAGTCACCTAGGAAGAGAAACCTCAGCTGAGAAAATGCCTCCATCAGAGTGCCTGCAGGTGAGCCTGTAGGGCATTTTCTTGATTAACAATTGATGTGGGAGGGCCTAACTTACTTTAGGTGGTGCCACTCCTAGGGAAATGGTCCTAAGAAAGCAAAATGAGTAAGGCATTAAGCAATACTCCTCCATAGCTTCTGCTTCAGGCCTTGCCTCACAGGTTCCTGCCTTGACTTCCCTTAGTGATGGACTGTGACCTGGAAATGTAAGTTGCTTTTGGTCATGGGTTTTGTTTGTTTGTTTGTTTGTTTTTTATCACAGCAATAGAAACCCTAACTAAGACTGTGCTATTTAAGGTATGCTTGCAGTTGAGCTAAGGACCTCCCATTAAATCCTGTCTCTTAACAGTTCCATCATTTCAAAAGGAACCAGGCTCCATACATATGAAGCTTGGGGGAGATAGAAGGAGACAAAACCCATTCAAACCGCAGCAGTAAGAGTGAATTACACAGCTATTAAGGCACTGTATCTCCGTGTCTCATTCTCCTTGCATTATCTGAGCTGTATTTTTGTAGCTCTCCATATGTGTTCATCCATCAGCTTTCTGCTACCACTTTCATGACAAATAAGATAATTATATTTTCTTGCTGACTTCCAAGCTGCTTAGCAGAAGCGTCGATCAGTCTCCGCACAGGCCTGCTTTTATAATTAGTCCTGAGTAGGTACCTGTGTCGGCAGCACCTCGGTCTCCTCCCTAACTGCTGTCACTGTGCCCAGCAGACCATGCTCAGCATGGTGTAAGACCTATTTAACAGTCTCGGCTGTTGAATAATCCTGTTAAAAGTACTTGCAAATCTCATCTTTTAACCAGAACTGCCTCTTTCTCTAGCTCAAACTGCAAAATCTTAAGCAAAATCATTTCACTTGCTATTTTCTTCTGAACATTAGTGAAGTTTGAGTCAGGCAGCTTAGAAAAAGAGGCTATGTGGCACAGGTACCTTTCATCTGGCAGAAGGAATGAGCTGTAGAGAAGAGTACAGGGCATGGGCATGGGTCAACAATGAAGCTGACAGACTTTTGCTGCCTTGAGCCTGGGTTTCCAAAGTTCAGCATCATCAAACTATCGTCATTTAAGTAGGTTGAGGACAGTCTTCCTTGCCATCTGCCCAAAGCCAATTGAAACTGCTGTTTGAAGTGTAACATTTTTGGTCTGTCTATGTGGTAGGGCCCCTGGGGACTCACTGGGCTTGTCCCCAAAGGATGTTGGAGGAAAGAGAGGAAGATGACATTCTCAATGCCTTCCCCACTTCAGGCTGGCATCCTGCCTTCTGAAGTCGTTTCAACCTGTGGAAGAGTTTTCTTTACACATCTTACATGTGAGGCATAAAGGGTTCACGTAATTTGTGCAAGGTCAAAAACTAGAAAGTGCTCCAGCCAGGATCTGAATTTTAATTTCCCAGTTGTGTGAGCCTGTATCATTTTCTCTCTATTCTAGTTCATCACATTAACATGAAGACCCACAAGCTATGGCCCATAGGCCGCATCTGGCCTCCTAACTGATACAAATACATTCAAGGTCGCTCATCCCTGTATTCTATATGGCTCGTATGCTAAAAAGGCAAAATGAGTAACTGCAGCAGAGAATGTATGATTCACAATCTAAAACTTGCAGATTCTGTATCTCTATACTGTGGCATGGTCTGGTCACACTTCCCTGTACATTTAAAGCATATGAAGTTTTGTCACAATCCAGGTAATGGTTTGGAAGGTCCTTAGTAATGCTGAAGATCCTAAATGATGTTGCTTTCCATAGACAGTCTGCTCTATAGATAAGATGTACATAGAACAATCTGAACATAAATTGTTTTTTTTTCTGAAGTTTCTGGGGCCAAGAGAAGAAAAAGATCCCCAAGTTATCTTCGGGGTGAGTTGGGTATAAACTATGCGGGTTCTGCTTCATTGGGTAGGGAGGCAACAGCAAGCTAGGCTTAGGCTGTGTACTGAGAAAGTCTCAACAGCTCCAACTTGCCCTTTCAGTCAAATGGGAGCATTTGCATCTGCTCAGCTGTAATTCTCAGCCCCAGCTGTACATGGAGAACATAGAAAACACTGGAGCAGCCCTGAGAACCAAATCCCTAAGGCAGTGATTCTCAGACTAAACATCACATGAAGGTCCTTTCAGAGTGAATATACTAGAATATCTGGACATGGAGCCAGACAGCAAAACTTCAGAAATCTTCCAAATGATTCCACGACACATCCTATACTCTTATCACCGATCCAAGGTGAGGTATGAAATTCAAGACAGAGGGATTTAATGTTTGTCCATGACTTCCAAATGTTTTACAGAAATACTGTATGTAAAAAATTATGTACACACACACATACACACACACACACACACACACACACACTGCAAAATTGCAAGCATACCAATCATACTTTCATATTACTGCAACACATCTTGAGAACTACTTAAGAAAGCTTCATTGTGGTTTATAGTTTTATGGTTTCAGTTCATCCTTGAGGGGCAGATGGGGAACAGACCTGCTCATGTCCTGTTGTCCAGGAGGCAGAGAGGAGAATTCAGACACTAGTTGCCCTGCTCCTCTTCCCTCATTCCTTCCACCTGGGTGCCTGGACTAAATGATGATGCCATCCACATTCCTTAGTGAACCCCCATGGAAACTCTCTCACCGATGCAACAAGATGTGAGCTTCATTTTTTTGGGTTTTTTTTTGTTGTTGTTTTGTTTTGGTTTGGTTTGGTTTGGTTTTGGTTTTTTGACAGGGTTTCTCTGTATAGCTTTATGCCTTTCCTGGAACTCACTTTGTAGTCCAGGCTGGCCTCGAACTCACAGAGATCCACCTGCCTCTGCCTCCCGAGTGCTGGGATTAAAGGTGTATGCCACCACCGCCCGGCTCCCAGATGTGAGCTTTAGTATCCTCCTAGGCACCTCTGAAAATCCATCAAAATGATAATCAAAATTTTCCATCACAGGGAATAATGTTACAATTGTCACAAAATGCTAATAAGCAGTGAATCAGGGCACATGTGACTTCTTTATGTGTTATTACCTCTTGCCACTGAATCTTGGTCAAGTCTACATGAGAATAATTTTATTAAATTTGTAGTTTTTCTGTAAAATTAATTTGTAAACCAAAGTTAAAAACACAAATTAATACACCCTCGTTAAAAATGTGATTGTAGTCGGGCAGTAGTGGCACACACCTTTAATCCCAGCACTCAGAAGGCAGAATCAGATCTCTGTGTGTTTGAGACCAGCCTGGTCTACAGAGCTCTTTCCAAAACAGCCAGGGCTACACAGAGGAATCCTGTCTCAACAAAAAGCAACAAAACAAAACAAAAACAAAGAACAAAAACCCAACCAAACAAAACAAGCAAACAAAAACTGTGTTTGGAAAAAGAAAAAGTTTATGTGAATAATTATTACCTATGTCATGTAAAGCCCCATCATAGGGGAAGAAGTAATTCATGACTATGCGAAGCTGCTTCCACAGATTCCTTTCTGGCATATGCATGTGGTTGACCATTAGCTGAATTCATGTTATAGACAATGCTCTGCTCCCATGTGACTGGGCATGGGCATATTAGTTGCAGAGGACAATGTACTAAAGAAATGACCGGAGACTCTGGGGCTGTTTTAACTGTTTTTATTTCTCACTCAGTCTGAGGACTTCTTGCTTTTCCTTCTCCCCTATTTGTTGGTCACTGAGGACAGCCATAACACCAGGCTTGCCAATCCTTGATTGCCTTAGCTCCTGCCCACCCATCTGGAACTACTTCCTATCTGATACCCAGCCTCCTAACACCATCAGTGTTTGGCCTTGGAGCTTCATCTGGCTCTGAATCGTGCTGCTTCTTCCCATGTTTCTCATTTCTGAGTCCTTGTTTTATCTTTTTCTTTAGCTCTGCATGTGTTCTTTGGAAACCAGCAACTGTTAAAATTTCCCTAACTAAGGTCAGAGGAAGAGATGGAAATTGATAATCAGAGTTATTAAATTACTTATTAAAGTCACACTACTAGTAACAAAGCAATCAGGATCTGGCCTCCCCAGGCTCATGATAGGTCTGTAATTTTCTACTAAAAATCCTTCTTAAAGCAGAGATCTCCTCCTGTACTCATGTTCAAAAGAATATGATGCTGATGTCTCCTCTTCTAGTCATAGAGTAGAGATCTCATTGTGTTTGATGGAATTCCAAGCCTAGATGAGAAGCTACAAGGAGGCAGGTGATGGTTGCATCTGTCTTCTTTGTTTCTCTGATGCTGTTTTTTAAAGTGTGGATAAGCATATAAGAGAGTCATGTGATTTCAGTGACAATATAATTTTCCTGTAGATGTAGCATGTGATAACTCATAAAGAAAACCCCATAGAGTGACATTAAAGTCTTTAAACAAAGTTTACTTTTTCAATAGATTCTGCTCCCTTCAGGGATGGATACTGAGTTCTGCAGACAGTAACTCACCTGTGGAGGCATCTGGTCAATTACCTTTCCACTTTCCAAGTAACTCTTGCCTCAGCTTCCAGAAAGCTTTTGTTCTGGTTTAGGCCAATTTCTGACTTCCGTTCCCAGGTACGGATGTTGAGTGAATGTCTTTAAAGTCTGTACTACTCAAGCTTGTCCATTTTCAAGGAGCAGATGCTGCACTTGCGCAGGAAGGTACCTCCCTATGTCCGACCAACAGACACCCACGGTGATAAAAAATTTGAAACTTCTTCCTTTCTCGTCTTCTTTCCTCTGAGATGTCTCACTGCCTCCAAGTTAGGTCACTGCATGTGAACCAGTCCTTTCAAGTAAGGATATCGAAGACACAGAGAGGACAGAATTGAGGTTAGACAGCTAGCAGGCGACAATCTTAGAGCTCAATTCTTGATTCTCTGACCATGGTTTTCCCCACTGTATTAAATTTTTGAACCTGGTGATTTAGAAAAAACTATAGCCAAGAGCCATGTCTGCATCCATGGTGCTACCTCAGCTGAAGTCTGTGTTGAAGTCTGTGACTCATGTTGCCAACAAGGACCCCTATGGATGCCAGGGCCATGCAGATCTGAGTGGCCTGCACTGCTACTGATGCCATGGTGATGACCCAGCCAGAGCTGCAGTCATGTTCAGGTCTGTGGCCATACTGTAGCCCAGCTCTGTGTTGATGTCTGAGGTTCCTGTTACCATTGAAGGCCATGTGAATGGCCAAGATCTGGGGCCATGTTAGTGTCTGAGGACCTTGCTGGGGCTGTGCTGATCTGAGTGGCCTGCACTGCCACCTGGGGCAATGGTGACATCCAGACCTTGCTGCTGCCATGGACCATGTCTGGGTCCTTGGTCCTATGGCAGCCCAGGTCTGTATTGAAGTCTGAGGCCTATGCTGCCACTAAAGATTACACAGAAGCCTAGCTTGAGGTCTGGGCCACAATCTGTGGCTTTGTTGGTGTCTGAGAGCCACACTGCAGCCAGAGCCATCCATATCTGAGTGACCTGTGCTGTCACCCAGAGCCATGATGTCCTCTGGATCTGAGCTGCTGAGGGCCATGTCTGGGTCCATGGTCCTATTTCAGCTAGTGTCTGTGTTGATGTCTGTGACCCGTGTCCCTCAGGAGGTCATAGGAACTCATGTACAATAAAATCAGAGGGCCATGCTGAGCTAGCCCCACCCTTCTCTGGCCCTGCCCCTGACTGGACACTGTGGCAAGCTGGGGCTCATGAAGGACTGGTGATGTGGAATGATACCCATAGGATTTCCATGACTTGGGGCAACCTCAGGATAGCTCAGAGGAGTTCCTGGGATGATTCAGTGATGAGGGTGTACCAGAAACCAGAGGCCTTGAACCAGACCAATGACTCAATTCAATGAACATTTGCAAGTAAAGCTGATTGGACAAAAGAGTCTACTGTGTGACACACCAAGGCTCCCAGTGCCACCGATAAATGAAGAGGTGAGAACGATGGAGGAGTGAGGAGGCTTTTTGTTGTTGTTGTTTTGGAGTTTTGTTTTTGTTTGTACTTGTTTTGTTTTGGATTGGTTTGATTTTTTTTTTTAATTTTCTTGGTGGGCACTGCAGAGGTGAGGGGAGGATATGGAGGGACTGAGAGGTGAGCAGAATTAGGGTGGATGATGTGAAATTTCCAAAGATTCAGTAAAAAAATTATGTTAAAAAGAAAGAGAGAGAGAGAGAGAGAGAGAGAGA